>BHFT01005911.1:0-82102 GCA_004320025.1 Laticauda laticaudata
ATGGATGGAACATTTTGCTCGTCCGCTGTGTCCTTTTTGCATCCGTTGGGCAGTGTGACATGGGCTTAAATACTCTTGTAGTTCTTTAATAAAATTAATTGGCTTTCTCTTACAACCCGAAGTCTACAGTCTACTTCTACAGTCCCAGTTCCATTTTATGGCCACGATAGATCATTAGGATCTATGCTGATCAAATTTGGCAGAAAAGTGTTCATTATCAGTGTTGCAATTTTTTTAAAGGGTGCAATAAAATAAGGCTAAAAGAGTTTGTTAAAAGGCAGCTCTGCACTGCTCTCTACATTCATGACATCAGTATTATTTTGCTGTGATCAATAATATCTTCAACAACAACACTAGAAAACTCAATAAAATGTGATACTATATGCAATTTTCCATTCTCATGTTCTTGGTGTGTGTGTGTGTCAGTAATAGAAACATTAGTGTGACTGTTCGAATTTCTGCAACTAAGGTCCAACTTATGACCATATCATTTAGAGAAAAATGCCTTCACAATTTGAAGACTAACCATAATGCAAAATATTTTTAATGAAAAATGATTTGACAGAACAAAAAAAATGAGAAATCTGTCACAGTTTTAAATTTTTGAGAATTTAAAAGGATTCTAGAACTGCACTTTAAGAAACATTGTTCTATACGTTCAGACAGTAGGTATTTTGTACACAAAAAATAGGTTTCTTGATGTTTTACTTACAACTGTGTCAAGGGAAAACATATGGATAGAGAATAAATATTATGAAATATTATTTTAGAAAACTAAAATATTAAAACAATGGTCCTAAATTATAATGGGTAGTAAAGAAGATGGCTCAATCCTACTTATTCTAGTAGTTGATGTAAATATTGCTTTTTTAATGGAAGGGAATGATTGTTCTGGTTTCCCACTTAATTAATTCCACCATTCCTTATAATTTCAGAAAAGACACTCAGGCTTTTCAAATAGCCATTTTAAGATGCATACATTGAATCCTGTCTCATTAAATAAGCAATATAAAATAATACAACAGAAACCAATTGCCAAATATTGTTTGGAGACATATGCTATTAAATTTCATGCCAAGCACAGCAATAAATTTCAGCTTTCCAGACATTCCACTTCAGGGGACTTGCTTATAGCAGAAAAGTTCACATACACAACATGGTTATGTTCCTTAATTGCAAATGAGGTAGAAGTCATATATACACAAATGATCTGCCTCTTGCAGAATGCAGAAATTAAGCCCTATATAGTTGAATTCATAGATGAATTCAAGGTCATTTCCTTCTGCATCTTTAAGGTTGTGGAAAATTGTACTATTCTCTTTCCAGCCTTGATTGAGAGAGACCTACTTAATAGTTGTATAATTATTATTTCACCCAAGACTTCTACTTAATGTCCTAACCAGCTTCATCCACACATCTGTACAAACCTCTTACACTCTAATTACAAATTAACATCTTCCACAGAAATTAGTAGAAATCCAAAATATTTTGTTCTGCTGAGGCTTTAAAATAGATTTACTGTATTTGCAAGATGCACAAATTGCTCCGAGTACATATTTTTTATAATGAACAACACATCCTTTCTGGAGTGCTCTTTCCCATTCAACTTATAACTGCAGTGAATAAGAGTATGCTGAAGGGAGGCTAGGCAATCCCCAAAACAACTTGGGAGAAAAGCAGGGAAGAGAACAGAATATTCTGGGCCCACTTTGCTCTGTCACACAATCCACTGTGACTCTTGATTCCCCACCAAATCTACTTATTTCTGTTCCAAGATTTAAAAAGTGACTGAGGATGTCCACTATGTTATGACTCAATGAGAAACCTTCTATCTATCTAACTATGGTTATGCTTTTCAACACACTAAAAGAAATATTGCAATATTGCTGTACTTCTGTATTTTTCATTCAAGTTTTTTTATAAAAAAATCCTACTTTATTAATTCAGCTTTATAGTGAAGTACACAACTTGATCAAAATAAATAATCTCGTAGTCTAACTCAAGGACCACCAAACTCTTTAGCTCATTAGCTCTTTCATTTATTTTCAGATTGTTCACTGACACACAACTATTATTAGCATGTTGTAGACCCGCCAAGCCAAGGAATTTCAGCTAGTGGGGTCCAGAAGATGATCTTTTTCTGCAATGGCTCCTGTCTTCTGGAACATATTGCTCCCCCCAGGTTAGAGTGTTCCTACCCTTTTGGCATTTCCAAAGGCCTTGAAGACATGCTATGCCAACCAGTCTGGGGCACTAATGGGGATGGCTGATGGAATTTGAACACCCCACTTCCTCCCTATGTGCAGTTTGCTCCTCCATCCTGTTTAATTTTGTTTTAGATAAAATTTTAAATTTAAGAACTATATTTATTGTTTAATGTTTTATGCTGCATTTTATTCAATATCTATAAGCTACCTAAAGTCAATTTTGGTGAGATGGGCACGTAAAAGTTTGATAAATCAATATGAAAATAATTTAACAAATTATCATATAAATATATTAAAATGTATCGTGCAGGCATTTTTTTTCAAATTTACAAAAAGGCCAAACAGGAAATGGGAAAATGACATCTCCAAAAAGAGAAATGCACTTTGACATTCAAACAGTTATAAAAGAATCACTCCAAAATAGGACAACAATGGCTATTCCAATTTAGATTTATTATACTATTCACCTTGATGGTTTATTGTTCCCAAACCATTACTTCAGGAGAGGGAACTAAATGACAAAATCACTGATCATGGCAAAAACTCATCCATAGGATACACAACAGTACCTGAATTGCTTTGAGAAGCATCTGTCACAAGATTGATCACATGCACTGAAGATAAAGCTTTATAGATGATGGTTTTCAACCACAAAACAAGGAAAAACATTCACCTACCTTGTCACAGTACAATAGGTCAACTGACTTGCCATCGCTGCGAACACAATCAAGCATTCTTGTTTTGATCCCAATGCCACAAACAGCTTTCTCACTTAGCTGGCATGTGCTCCAGTCTTGAGGAAGGAAAGAAAAGAATGGTAGCCAGTGAAAAAGATCTCTGTGTGTTGTATCAAAAGGCAACAGAATGCAGTAACCCACTCTCCTCCCTTAAGATTTTCCTTCATTTTCAAAAGATTCAGATGACTTACAGTGGATTTCTTATGTCAGCCTCCTAAGAACACAACAAATCATAACCAAGCACAAAATTAATACACACTGAACCAGTCTCTCAAATAGATAATTCTGAGCATCACATCACATTGATCACCTTGTAAGAATGCATAAAATGTAGTCAAATCCAGAAAAGCACAACTTCAGAGCCTGTTACAATTTTTAATAGGAAAACTATAAAACACAGGATAACTATTATCTATATTCAATTAATATATTTTAATTAAATTAGATCTAATTCAAATTTTGTTCTTTCTCCACACTTGTCATCATCTTAGACACACTATATCTCAGGGTTAAGCACACTTTTCTAAGTGCAAGGTTCTTAGCTGGAAAAAAGTTGGGAATCCCAGCTCTAGGCAATATCTGTTTTTGACTCTCAAAGATCAGACAAAGAAAATGAGGAAAAGTCTCCTATACTCTGGTAGTGACCTTTGTTTTGTATGTGTGAATTCAGATCCAAGATAAAACTATACACAAAAGGAAGGTTAGGAGAGTTTGAGAGAATTTCAAAATTTGTGGAAATAACCAACTAATCTTATCAACTTTACAGACAGTCTTTTGTTTATGACTATTCATTTAGCAATGATTCAAAGTTAGAACTGCTCAGAAAAAAATGACTTATGATCTGTACTTGCACGTAATTACAACCATTTCATCCATCACAGTCATATGATCACAATTCAGAAACTTGACAAACTGGCTCACATTTATGACTCATTGCAGTGTCCTGATCACAATCCTGAAAATAAAAAAACCCAGCAAAAATGCCCATTGGGGAAGTTGGAGTCACTTAACAACTATCATAAAAATTGGGCAAATTCAGTTCTGAATTGACTTTTGACTGCAATGAATTACCACAGATGTTCTGGTTACAAATGTGGTTGTAAGTTAAGGACAAATAGCTTTATTTCAGAATGAATGAACGACTTATCAGATATAGAATAGTAGGGGAATTTGGAGGTGGAGATGTAAATGGGAAACACCAGGATAGAAAATCAGGCTATAAAAAATGTTTGGCTATTTGAAAAGAGAATGAGACTGGTGAGCTGCAAAACAGGTAGGCCTTGATTTACAACAATTAATGACTGTTCAAAGTTACAACATAGCACTGAAAAAAGTAACTTATGATTATTTTTCATAGGCATGACCTTTGTATAGCATCCCCATGATCATGTGATCAAAACTGGCAACTAGATCATATTTATAACTGCTGCTGTGACCCAAGGTCATATGATCACCTTTTGAGACCATCTGACAAGCAAAGTCAGTGGAAAAGCCACTTAATAATCATGTTGATAATTTATCAATTGACAGATTCATTTAACAATTGAGGCAAGAGAGGTCATGAAATGGGACAAAACTCACTTAACAAATGTCTCACTTAGCAACATAAACCTTGGGCTCAATTGTGGTTGTAAATCGAGGAAAGATATTTTCTTTCAGGCTGCAATCTACAAGGACTTAATCAGCATCAGTACCTGTCACATTATAATCGTAGTGATAGCAGTTTTTGTTCAGATGACAAGGTTCTGTCTCCACTGTAGAAGGACAGGCCTTTCCTTCATGAGGCAGCCTTAAGATCTTGGCTGAGCGTTCCCTCACACTGCTTCCATTACAGGGCTGAGAAAAGAAATCAAACATCTTTTTACTTTGATAAAAGTAACCCCCTTAATACAAATTCTTTAAGGCCAAAGTTATTAAAAGAATTGGGCTCAAAATCCACAGTCATTTAGGAAACATATTAAGTGAGTTAGAACTCATAATTAAAAATATTAAAAAATCTGACCTCCTCTTTCACAGTTATTGTGAGCATAATAGTATACAAAGTGATGCAATGAGCTGTTTAAATACAATATTTAAATTTTAGTGTATACTTTAAATTACTTATATTTCTTATAAATATAATTCAATAAGTACATTGTTTTGATTAATAAGATGAATTCATGAATTAAACTAATGAGATTTTAGTTCCATTATTATCAATAACCTAGAAAGAACATACATAACACTAAGCAGGTTACGGCATCAGGATTAACAACAACAAGCTAAAGACTACAGTACTATGGCTCACTTCTGGCTAAGCCAGTCTTTTAGATTAATTACTGTGTAATGGCTATAGTGGCCATCTAGTTTTTGTCAAAATTAAGTAGTTTTAAAACTGTAGAACAGGGGTGTCAAACTCAAAGCTCGGGCCAGGTTCTACCATGCGAGGTGCTTAGATCTGGCCCATGAGACCACTCTGGAAACAGTGAAGGTCTGGCCCATGGTGCCTCTGCCAGCAAAAATGGAACTCAGGAGGGCCAGGGTAGCCCTCCTGAGCTCTGTTTTCATTGGCAGAGGGTTGCAGGATGTTGTTGCAGTTGAAAATGGATCTCAGGAGCCTGTTTTCTCTAGCAGAATGCTCAGGCCACCACAGGCGCTCTTGACACGAGTGACAGTGAACTGGCCAACATACCCTGCCATGCCCACCCTGACCACACCCATTCCGGCCCCCCAAGGTCAAACACAAACCTGATGTGGCTCTCAATAAAATCGAGTTTGACATCCTTGCTCTAGAATATACAGTAGTTTCAAAGTGAGAAGTCATTGGAATATTACAAAGGGGAAAAGAGGAAAATCTATGTATACAGAACTATCACATACTGTACATATATACAATTTGAGATGGGAATATACTGTTAACAATATTTAGTGCTGAATTGTATTACCAAGAATTACTCTGTGTACTATCATTTCCAGCAATAGCCAAGAGAATTAAAAGTGAGATAACCAAACTATATTATGGTATAACAATCGATATAGCATCTACTGAAGATATATAGTCTCTAGCATCTTTAGTTTAAAAAGAACAGAAAGCAGGTAATGTGAAAAATCCCCTTATTTTCAGAGGTGATTATCGAACACTAAATTGTTTGACTCTATGGCTGGATTTAAAGGTAAGTTATACATAGAAATATCTAACTGAGTTACTGGCTAGGCATTTCAGAAGAAATATCTTGCTCAAGTTTGAATTGGTTGGACAAGAATCCTTACTTTCTTAAATTCGGTCACTACGTTTTAAAAATAATAGTTGTCTTACCAAGAAACACCTAGACCACTTGCCCCACTCAGATATGACACAGTCTTCTGGACATGGCAATATGCATTTCCTAGCACCAATTGGCATCTCTTCTTGATCACACAGATAGTCTTCCACAATGTCTGAAGGACCATCCACAGTGTTTTGCATGCATCTGGGGAGGCAAAGCCCTTAGATGTAGATGTAGTAGATGTAAAATTATCTAGCTATAAATAATTATGCGGTATATTTAGATCCTTCCTATATTGAAAGGTCTGTACTGAACTGAGAAATAAAAATTAAAAAGCAATATGCATCTTACTCTAAAATAGTGTTCTCCAGTTAAGCTATCTAGCATTCCCCAGGCAGCACATTGTGGGACTTTTATCCATATGTTATTTGAAAGAGAGTAGAAAGTAGAAGATTGAGCTAAAAGTTTTTTAAAACAACTTTTTCATTGAGGAAGATTCCAGAAACAGAATTGTAACTAGAGATACAACATTCTCAACTTGCACACTTAGAATTTCTCCTAAATCACTTGAATAGATGAAGGCACTCCAGTTAGGAAAGTGTTTAACTAGTTTAAAAACTATAAACAAACTTGATTATAATGAATTCTATGTCTGTTTTAATTAGTTAATTACACAATTCATAGGCTACCTGACCCTCAATGACTCTAGAAGAGTCATTAAAAGTTTAAAAATGAATAAACTAAAACAAAAAAATAACTAATGGACAGATCACAAGACAACAACAGGAAAAATCTTCACACAACTTAGGGCCAGGAGAACAGGTAGCTTTCAATAGCATCCTGAACACTATTGGATGGGAGATACCCAGACTTCTTGAGAGGATATATTCCAGAGGACATATCCCACTATAGAGCAGACACTTTCCCTAGGTTCCACAGAATAATGATATATAATTGATGGAATACAAAGTGCATCAACTTTGCCCAATCACATTGGAAGAGTAAAACCATTGGAGACAGGCAGTTGCTCAAATAACAGGTTCTTATGCCATGAATGGCTTCATAGATGATTTACAGTATATTGAATTACATTGGAAGCCACCTGATAACCAGTGCAGCTGGCAGTACAATGGTTAGAGAAAGGTGTATTCAACACTGCCTGCATCACTGTATGCTGGACCAGCTGTAACTTCCAAGTAGCCTCCAAGGGGCAGCCCTACATAGAATACATTACTGCAATCTATTTGTGAAGTAAGGAATGTCCTTGTCCAGGAAAGAGCATATTTGGCATATGAGGTCTATGTTTGTTTTTGGCCTAATTTTTCAGACAAAGCAATTGTCTAAATGTTTAAATGCCACTGATCAAAAGGTTTTAATGTTAACATTTAGATAGAAAAATCTAGAAGAAATTAAGATTTGGGAGATCAGCCACAATACATGATGCATCAGTTTATCTTTTGTTTGAGTTAGTGACACTGTATTTGCAAATATATTGTATTTGTAATATATTTCCAGTATGTATTGAATAATAACTACATAAATAAAACAGGATTTGAAGACTCCAAGATTTTTAACATCCTATAGCCACAACCAGAGTAATTGTTATTCATAGAAACGTAATATCTGGAAATGCTCAAGGAAATAAAAGGTTGATTTTATGTCATCTCAAGCCAGCAATCAATACAGAAACAGGAATATGGAATATGGAAAGGCTCATAGCTTTTTCTGTTTTGCATAGTAGAAAGAGGATGTCATCAGTGATAGGATTAAAAAAAAATACTACTGGTTCTGTGGGCATGACTTGGTGGGAGTGGCATGGCTCAGTGGGTGTTGCTTGGTGGATGTGGCAGGGAAAGGATACTGTAAAATCTCCATTCCCATCCCACTCCAGGGGAAGGATACTGTAAAATCTCTATTCCCTCCCCACTCCTGGGGGAAGATTACCACCAGTTCTATGAACTACTCAAAATTTCCACTACCGGTTCTCCAGAACTGGTCAGAACCTGCTGAATATCACCTCTGAATGTCATGAAGCATTCGTTGAGCCTGAGTTAATCAAAGGTTTTCTACACAGTGATGTAGCTTCAAAGAGAACTTTACCTGATGAGCCTGCCTGTAGTGGGAAGTCATAAAAATAATCTGGACACTGAAAACTTTCTTATAATGAGGATCCAGATTGATGGGGATAATATGCTAAGACTGTAAATTGCTGAGAGAGGGCTGTAAAGCACTATGAAGTGGTATGTAAGTCTAAGTGCTATTGTTATTGTTTTCACATAGGCTTAAAAAACCTGTCTATTTAAATAAGCATGCCAAACCTTGCAGAAAGAAGTTGCTCTTCCCTCCAAAGTTATAAATCTAATAAAAGTTTAGCTTACCTCACTTTTCTTGTTTGCACACCCACTCCACAATTCTCCTTTAAATCCACATTAGTCACTTTGCAGACACTCCAGGGTTCAGTGACTCCTATGTACTGTCCACAGTCACTATGGCAAGGAACCACTTCGTAAACCTGGAATGCAAAGACAAAAGATCAGCTTGCTTCCTGTAGAGAAGGATAACTGACAGGAGGGAACTGGAACAATATTGTAACTATCATTTATTCAAAGTTACAAGGCGTGCATCGCAACATTAGCAAGCAAGCATAGGTGTGCATAACAATCCAACAATGCTTAGATTTGTTGATTAGATTACAGATGGGAAGAATTTCAAGGCATTCACTCTTTCTGTTCCTCAATTTGTTTCACTTTTATGAAACCAATGTCTTTCCTTTTCTACAATCCTTCTCAACTCTGTGTTTCCTAAATGCATTGACCCACTTCTTTTTGGTGCATCGAGTGAGCCATCAAGTTGAGCAATACAACAGCAAATTTTCAATATCCTTTGTTCCTTTTTCACCTCATACAGTTAAAGCAGGAGTTTCCAATCTTTTCTATACCCTGCACGTTTGTATACCCAAAACGCTTCTGATATATTCTCGTACCCCTTAAAAATAAATAATTATATGCATATAATTATATATATATATATACACTATAATTTTGAAAATTTTCAACCCAAGTTTTCGCACCCCCTGGAATATAATCTTGCACCCCCAGGGGTTGCAAGCACCCCCATTGGGAACCCCTGCGTTAAAGGAACACAAAATCTATGGGAATCACAGGATTTCTAGCAAGGCAATGTAGAATAAACTGGGATCTTGGCTCCTATTATTTCCTCTTGGGTGTTACAAGCTCACAGTCTCACATTTATTTAGAATATATTTATTGTTCCACTTTTATTTGCTCAATTCAACTTTGATTTCAGCAACATCTGCATTTACCTTCAGCCACTTACAAATCCGTAAGATTTTTACTTGAATCAGAACTTATTGTTTTTAGAAGAGATCTTGGTATTTAACTGATTGGTAAATGACTGTTCAACATCCTATTAAAAGTCATATTGTGCCTTCTGCTGGTTGAACCATGATTTACTAGAATATATAAATCATTACTTATTCAAATGGAGTTATGTTTATTGGCTCACACATAAACCATGATTTGTAAGTCATAACACATTTAAAGCTAACAAAATAAATTTATCTTTGTAGAATATATGAATCCAATTTTTGTGTTATGTATTTTAAAAATTTATTATTTAATACTTATTTAAATAAATAATTAATTAAGTAAATAGTATGATAAGTATTAAATAATTAAATATTACTCATTGCTGAATAATATGAAGAAACCATCTATTTTGACTTAAAATAGGAATAGTAGGATAGATTATGTGGATAGATACTATCTTTTTGGTGGGCTAAAACCCACTGGAATGAAATTTTCATTATCACCATTCTGTTGGACACCATTATTTCTGCTGTTAAAACATGAGTTGAGATTTATATGTAACCTTGGACTGATTCAGTGTCATAACTACATTATATTTCCACATGGGCATGGGATTCAACAAACTCTGATTTGGTACAGATATTACACTTAAATTAGCTATTGACTAAATGAAAATGATAGTGTGATCCATCCCTCAAGATTTGATTGGATGTTAACAGTCTGAATTGGGTGATATTTTTATTTTATTTTGCTTTGTTCTCACCACTCAGATGAAATTCAATATGCATGATGTTTTGCCACCATAACTGGTATTTTTAAACAGGTACAAATGAGATAAGTGGAATAAGAAATAGAAATAATTCTGATTGTACTAAACAGTGTGATCATCCACTCCACTTCTGGTCAATTATGAATGAAGATTGAGTGTGACTGAAATGTCTTGATTAGGTCATCTTGTTAAGAGGCATTTTGAAGTTTGAATCTTTTTGAAGTTTGAATTTTATATACCAAAATTAGTCAAATGAGTAGGAAGGACACATGGCCATTAGAGCAGCGGTTTCCAAACTTGGCAATGTTAAGCTTTCCGGACTTCAAATCCCAGAATTCCCCAGTCAGCATGGGTGGCTGAGGAATTCTGGGAATTGAAATCCATGAATCTTAAAGTTGCCAAGTTTGGAGACCTCTGCATTAGATAGAGCATTTCTCCAATGGGTTCCTTATGGATCATCTTCGTCTATCAAAAGCAATAATGACTAATAATAATAATGCAATTTTTCATCCCAGTTATATGATTGCTTCCCATTTCTGCCTAGCAAAAAAAGGCTAATATAAACACAGAAGCATTTTAGCATTTAGCTAGACTCAAAGGAAAGCTAAAGCAAGACAAATGCTGCACACAGTAATTAAATCTGATCCAGAAGCATGCATGATGGTTTTGCATCTGTTTCATAGCCTCTTACCTGAGCCTGGAACAGGTGTTGATGATGAGCATAAGGGAATGAGCAAGGTAAATAAAAAGAATAGTTAGGAAGCAAAGCATATTCACAAAAATACAGGTGCTTTAGAGTGGTAAACTGATTCTCCTAACAAGGAATGGTTATTGTAAAACCGATAATTTTGGGTGGGTGGGTGGGGGGGTTTGCTTTTATATTTTATATCGAACTATGCTACCTTTTCAAAGTAAAGGTAGTCTGTGACTTATGACCATGTTTTGCCCCATTTTACAACCTTTCTTGCCACAATTGTAAAGTGAAACACTGCAGATGTTAAGTTAGTAACATAATTGTTAAGTGAATCTGGCTTCCCCATTGATTTTAGTTGTCAGAAGGTTGCAAAAGGTGATCACATGATCTCAGGACAAAGCACCTGTCAAAAATATGAGTCAATTGCCAAACATCTGAATTTTGATCACGCAGCAATGGGGATGCTGCAATATGTAAAAAATAGTCATAAGTCACTTTAAACAGTCACTAAATGAATTCTTGTAAGCCAAGGATTATTTATATTGTGTGAAAAATTATACAAATAATGCTGCTTTTCTGGCTATATCCTTTTTTTTAGCTTATTACATAATTAACTTACAGACAAGAGATGCTCTCAAAACCTAAAACCATTTCCAAGTAGATTTTAATAGAGAGTAGGAATATTTTTGTAAATTTTATTTGCTATGCCCCATTAAAAAAAAGCTCAACAACAGAAGAGCACAGTATGTTCCAGCTCCAAAAATATATTTGGAAGTACATTTATTCCATAAATGTCCTTTGTAAAAGTTATCAGTTTGTTACATATTCCAAAGACACACTCACATCTTCTTTTCCAAACTTGTTGCCCTACATTTGTGTTAGATTCTACCTCATTTGGTTCTGCAATAATGGAAGCTGCTCTCCCAGCATCCTGGAGTGCATCAAATTTGGAGAGTGAGGACAAAAAGTCAAAAAGGCAGTCATATGTAAAAAAGACAGGGATTCAGCACATGGCTATTGACTGTCATCTTCCTTTTTTAATACTCCTTTCTCTTCAGTGGACAACCCTGTTCTGCATCTATATCAGAGGTGAGGAATATGGCCCTTTTATGACCTGTGGATTTCAACTCCCAGAATTCCTGAGGTAGCCATGGGAGGTGAATTCTGGGAGTTGAAGTCCACAAGTCATAAAGAGGACATAGTTCCTCACCTCTGTCTATACTGTGAAAACAAAATCTGCATGTCTGTCTCATTTGAAACAACATGGAATTGAGACTTGAAGCAAAATATTTTAAAACTTTCCTATTTATGTGATTCTTGGATATGTGATTTAAAAAAAAGAGTCCATGTTTGAGAAGATAGAAAGGCATGAATAACATGATTTTAAAAAGCTTTAAAAATCTGGATTGTGAATCTCAGAAAACAGCAACTAATAGTTTTGGATTATTTTAACAGCATTCAGAAGCTTCAGCTATTACCTATTGTATCAGCCTGAGCAGTCTTTGAGTGGCCCATGTTACACTGCTGTTCCAGTCTGTACTGGCTACCAGTTTGTTTCCAGATCAGTAAAAGGTGTTGGTTATGAGCCCTCCTTGGCATGAATCCAGGTTACTTAATGAACCACCTCATATTGCTAAGATAAATGTCAACCCTGAAGCTGGCCTGACCAAAGCCATTTTGACCGCTTCAGTGTTGCCACACTGGAGCTGAGGGATAAGGAGGGGGGATTTGAGATAGAGGGGAGTTTGTATCCAAAATAAAATACTTTCTCTTAGGAACTAAGGACATTCTCATACCTGGTTGGAGGAAGGTGGAATGATGTTGCCCAGTGATTGGACTATGTGACTGATTGCTCTGGGAAAGTAGAAAATCTTTTGCTTTTAATTAGGTGAAAACCATGGAAGTTTTCAGAGTTGGTTTTCATCAGATATGTACAAATATGATATTTCCAATAAAAATATTATTTGAGGAACTTAGTTGCCTGGGAGTCTTGCTTGCCATGGATTTTTACTTGGAACCCTAATATTAAGCCTATTCCACTTATGAAAGCAGAGGAGGCCTTCTGAGGAGCCCATTGGTCAAGGAACTCCAGGTGGTGGGATTTAGGAAAGAGTCTTCTTTTTTGTAGCATGCCCTCTGAAACATCTTGCCCCCTGGGGTGAAGTCTCTCTCCACCTTCCACCCCCCACCATACTCCTGTCTGTCTGTAAGAGTCTGAAGTACTGCCAGTTCGCCTGGGGAATCAGTGGGGGAATATCACACTGGAGGTGGCTTCTTGGTTGATAGCAAATCCCCCCTCCTTCCATCCCCCCCTCCATGCACCCTGCTTCCTTCATCTTTTAATTCATATTGCTATACTTTATTTTAGGTTTCATCATTGTATTATTATAGTCCTATTTTATCATTTTACATTCTACTGTTGTAAATTGGCCAGAACAGCCAATGGGTGAGATGGGTGGCAAATACATTTAATAAAAAAAATTAAAAATCTCCAGTTTTCAGATCTGGATTACAACTATGCATCTATTTATTTGTTTATTGTCAGAAATTTAGCAGTAATAAAACAAAATTCTTTAAATGCTAAAAAATAAGGCCATTATTATATATTGCTTTCCTTTTACTTTTTACCCCTTTATAATTAAAATTTATAACTTTACCCCTTTATAATCAGTTAAATAAGAAGCATCTTAGAAACATAACAATTAAAGTTCCTAATAAATATGTAAATTAATCAAAATTGCTCTTCAGCCATATATCCTCTTTTAACCTTTTCTCTTTCAAAGGATGTTACAGTCTCTGTACATCGTTTTCATTGCAGTCATAGGCTTGTATACAACTTGATTTCTTTCAACTGGAGGTAGGGCAAGTTAATTGGATTTTCTCTGCAGCTTGGCTCTGCCACGAGTTAGAGAATAATTAGTTTTAACAAAAGGAGACCTTAACAAATAATTTAAGCTTTCAAGGTCTCTGAATACTTTTCAGTCCATTTTCAGAATCACTCCATTTTCTCATGATTTGGAGGGATCTTTTAAAATATTTTATTGCTCCTATAATTGCTGCAGCAATACTTTCTTTGTGTGATTTATTGCTATAGAAAAAGATAACAGGATATGACACGTGAAAGGCATACTGCATTGATCTATTGGTATTTGTGTTGTCTCCATACTTCTCTTTCCATCCATCTGTGAAATTTAAAGCTGTTTACCTCTTTGGAAAGCTACATAGATTTATATAACTGATTTAGAGAAACATTTCCATTATTCTTCATTATAGCCACTGGGTCTTGGGTCTTCTTACTGAACATACTAGGTTATGAATCTATGTAGAGTTGTGATTACTCTCATTCTCAATGTTGGTACTTTAAGTTGTATGGACTTCAAATTCCAGAATTACCCTGCTGGCATGAGGCAGCTACCATGGCTGGCTGGAGAATTCTGGGAGCTGAAGTCCACCCATTCTAAAGTGTCAAGTTTGAGAAACACGGATTCTAGATACTTCATTCATTTCATTTAAGTATCCTTTCGATCCAAACAAAGATGCCTATATTTCCTTGCCAAATTTTGTTTTGAATTCTATCTTGCATTAATTTCATTAAATAATATGTTCTCAGTATAAACTATAAACAATTATTATAAAATAATGAGACTAAAATTGAACTTTCAGATACAGGTATATATTCTGGGAAAACACTTAAATATTAGAACTGAAATATGAATCTGGATCAGTCTTTAGATAATCTGTAGATCTATTGATTTATCTACAATAAGAGTGTCAAAACTCACGATGATACATTGTCATCACATGATTTATCACAACATTTTTCCCTTCGCTAAACCGGAGGTGGGTGTGGCCAGTGTGTGACGCATCTGGCCCATGGGTCGTGAGTTTGTTACCACTGATTTACAATGAGCTGTGATGGTGCAGTGGTTAGAGTGCAGTCCTGCAGGTTACTTCTGCTGACTTCCAGCTGCCTGCAATTTGGCAGTTCAAATCTCACCAACCTCAAGGTTGACTAGCCTTCTATTTTCTGAGGTGGGTAAAATGAAGATCCAGATTATTGGGGGCAATATGCTGACTCTGTAAACAGCTTAGAGAGGGCTATAAAGCACTGTGAAACTATATATAAGTTTAAATGCTATTTCTATTTTGATTCAGCACAGCCATTAGCTGATACTATTTGATAATTTAAGTAAAATGAAATTTGGAAGGCATTAAGTGCAAAGGCAAAGGGATGAAACATTCTAATAAAAATAATAATTATTAATTTTTATAATTATATTTTATATTATAAAAATTAGATTTATAATTTATTATTGTAAATCTAATTTATAATAAACAATATACTGTTCTGCCACAAGAGGGCAGTAGAATTATAGAAATAAACCTTAGAAACTTCAATATGTGTTCATCTTATTGTTCATTGCTTTGATATCTGGCACAGACTTCAATTCTCAATATGAAGAATAGTTCGAAAGTCAAAACAAAATATTTGAAGTCACTCCATATCATCTCATTTTTGGATGGTTTCAAACTTAGCTTTCACATTCAGCTTTGTTTCATATTGCATTCAGTTACAATGTTGCTTTATTAATTTAACACTTACTATCTTCTAACTAATTAAATTCCCTTAAGTGGAAAATCAAATCAGGAAGCCATTTCCTTTTTAGCCTGCAGGTTGTCAACACAAAGGCATTTAACAAACATACGTGAATGGCTAACAGTGCCTCCTCTGTTTTATATTTCTCTCTCCTACATGAAAGAGAATTTAGGGAAATATAAACTTGGACATTTCACTTGTTGAACAATATGCAAATTAATCAACATTCAAGATGGACATAAAAGAGGACTGAGGAGACACACAAAGGCGGCTTCCCCCTATTCAGCTGTTTTGCACAAGGAAAAACAATACCTATTGCCGTGCTTATCATTTTAACTATGTTATGAATCACTTACTCAGGAAATCTGTTACAGGGACCTAAACTAGGGTCCAGTCTAGAATTAAGCATAATTTGGAAATTCAACACAGCACTGCAATTTCCCTGGGTTTAGATATCATGTGTCTTCTCTCTTTCTCTTTTTACATGGACACAAACATTAATTCATACAAAAATAAATGCTCACGACTGGTTTATGAAACCAATTAAATCATGTTTCCTTGGAATGGCAGTAAAGTGACACATTGAAGGGCTGTCTTACACTATAATTAAGTGAGCATTAGTTAATAAGTTTTAATGCACTATTTAATTTTATCTGCATTGAACAGTAATACTGATGGCTGAAGTCGTGTTTAGATGGTGTATCAGTAAGAATAATCTCAGAACATTTTTTTAGTTTGGGGTGAGAATAATGGAGGAACACTATCATCAGATTTTATATATTAAATAGACATATCTTGTATATATATTTTGTTCTACTTTAGAGAGATCTTTTTAGCTGGTCAGTTAAGCAAAACATTGATTAATCTACATGATTTGCAGCTCTAATATAAAGCAACAATACTCTCTCTATTGACATCAAAAAGGAGAAGAGATATTCAGTGATCTCATTGATTTAGACAATAAAAATAATTGGTTCTCTATTGGATGCTTCATATAGTACGATCCAGTAGGGTAGTGCTTTCCAATCCTTGAAACTTTATGATGTATGGACTCCAATTCCCAGAATTCCCCAGCTAGCACACTTTAAGTTCCCAAGGTTAAGAAATGCTGTTACATAGATATTTTAGTGAGAAGCAAATCTCATTCTTGGAAAGGGAATACAGATGATGAGGAAGTAGAGATCATTTACCTGATTCACATGATCTAGCTTAGGACAGGGCCTTCCACCATTGTAAGGCTTCTCCCGGAGCCATTTAGACCTGACTTTCACTCCACTCCCACACGATTTGCTACAGCGAGACCAATTGGACCACTCACTGAGTTTGCAGTCTGATGGACATGGAATGATGCAAGCCTCCTCAATGTAGCCTGTGTGAAGAGAAATGGACATAAAAGTTCAGAACAACCACAAGGCTAGCTGGGCCACACCTAATGTCTATCCCATCCCACATTCTTTTTCCCAAGTAGGTGCTTCCCATAAGCACAAAGCCATGCATGAAAGTTACTCCTATCTTTTTATATTGACCCTACCAAGTGATACACCTGTATGAAGATTTTATTTCATTGACTACTAACTGATGTTGGTCTCTGCAAGTTTGCCAACTCTTATAGTTAGCTAAATTGGTCACCTTCAGCTTACAATAATGTTCTGCATCTACTTTGAAACAATTTTACTGACTGACACCAGATTCTAGAATTCTAAGAGATATACAATTGCTTCATCCCTTAGAATAGAGTAGAGTTGGAAGGGACCTTGGAGGTCTTTTAGTCAAGGCCTTTGCTCAAGCAGGAGAACTATACCATTTCAGATAAGTGACTGTCTAGTCTCTTCTTAAAAACTTCCAATGATGGAGTGCCCACAATTTATGAAGGCAAGCTATTCCACTGGTTAATTGTTCTCACCGTTAAGAAGTTTTTCCTTAATTCCAATTGGTCTCTTTGGTTAGTTTCCAAACATTGGTTTTTGTCCTGCCCTCTGGTTCTTTGTAGGATAATTTGATCCTCTCTTCTTTGTGGCAGCCCCTCAACAACTGGAATGCTCCTATCATGTCACCCTTAATTCTTCTTTTCTTTAGATTAGCCAAACCCAAATCCTGCCGCTGGTTCTCCATATGTTTTAGTCTCTATAGGCCTTTGATTATTTTAATTTCTTTTCTCTGAACTTTTTCCAAGATTTCAACATCTTTTTTGTAATATGGTGACCAAAAATTGATTGCAGTATTCCAGGTGCAGTCTTACTAGGGTTTTATAAAGTGGTACTAATACTTCCCATGATCTTAATTCTATGCCACTGTTTATACAACCAAGGATTGTATTTGCTTTTCTGGCTGCTGCTGCACACTGCTGGCTCATATTCAAGTGACCATCCACTAGGACATCAAGGTCCCTCTCAAAGTTACTGTTTTTGGGACAGGTCTCACCTAATCTGTACTTATACCTTTGGTTTTTCCTGCCAAAATGTAAGACTTTTCTTTTCTCCACATTAAAATTCATTTTGTTGGATAGGGCCCACTGTTCAAGTTTGTCAAGATCTTTTTTGATCCTGAGCTTGTCTTCAGAAGTGTTGGCTATTCCTGTCCAGTTGACAGTTTGTTTGCAGCAATCTTCCCAATCTGATGCTCTCTGACGTGCTGGGACCACAGCTGTCAAAATTTCCCATCCTTTGTGGTTTTAGGATCTAAATTCTGATTTGACAGGAGTTTCTTGGTAAAGAAATCCTGTCATCATTAAAGCTTTATTAAAATTCAGTGGAGAAGCTGATACACATCTCCAGAGACAATGCCAAAATAAAAACTGGGCACCTGTATGGTATCTTACTAGAATCCGTGCTCCTCCAATATCTACAATTCTGTTTTTCTGACAGCTGGAATGTAATTGACATCCTGTCTCTCATTATATCACTCCCCTTCTATTTGTCTCCACAGCTACATGTGAATAAAAATACCTTCCAAGTAAAGTTTCTGCTCCACTTTTCTGCTCTTCCCACTCCAGATAGGGTTATCAATGATATGCATTTGCTTACTCAGTCATGTAAATGTACCTGATCCTCTTAAAACTAGTGAGGTTTCACACTTTGCATGAACTATTCAAACTGTAAAAGGAGACTAATCTACTACATCCAGATAAATAACCATTTACCCTGTGTAGTAGTTGGAGAATAATTTCTTAGAATGGTTAGCAAGTGGCTTGCTTTAACTAACAAAATTTTAAAGGTGATGTTAATACTACTAAGCTAAAGATTGGGCACTTCGGATGATCAAACAAGCATCTTCTATCATGAGAGTCTAAATCCTTGTCTTTTTATGTGTACATATTTATGCTAACATAGTATTGTAGGTATGGTATCCCTGCACCGATGGACCATATTAGAAGCTAAAAGTGGAAGACTGATAAACTAAAGGGAAGTATCAGCACATTCCAGGCAGCATCAATATCTGCTAAAGTTTAAATTATTGAGGTTCCCTGGAATGTATCGATATCCCCCTTTGATTTCTCAGATGTTCACTTTTATCTTCTAACATGGTATAATAATAATACCATAAAAGAGGTTCTGACCTGGGGTGCTCACATTGCAGCACTGATCAAAAGGGCCCAGCAGAGATTATACTACTTGAGACTTCTCAGGGAATAACAACTGAATGAAAAACTGCTGGTGACCTTCTAATGCTGCCCCATAGAGAGTATTTTAATTTACTACAATTGTGTGTGGTTTGCCATTGCACAGTGGCAGATAGGACAGCACTCCAGAGGGTTAACATTATTGCCCAGAAGATCATTGGTTGCCCTCTCCCCTCCATGGAAGAGCTTTATAGCTCCCACTGCCTTAAGAAAGTTCAAAACATTCTTAAAGATCCATCTCATCCTAGGCACCCTTTTTTGAACTATTACCATCTGGCAGACAGTACAGGATAATAAAAACAAGGACAAATAGGATGAAAAACAGTTTATATCCCTGGGCAGTAACTATGATGAATTTTACTGTATAATGCAATAATAATGCAATATCGGGTCTTCAATTCAACTGTCTAGAATGTGAAAGATG
This sequence comes from Laticauda laticaudata, assembly GCA_004320025.1. Taxonomy (NCBI): domain Eukaryota; kingdom Metazoa; phylum Chordata; class Lepidosauria; order Squamata; family Elapidae; genus Laticauda; species Laticauda laticaudata. Next base: position 19,622 of record BHFT01005911.1, read on the forward strand.
TGTGTGTTCTGTATGGAACTTGGTAGGTTCCAAGTCTCTCATTCTGATTGGCCGAAAAGGCCACAACCAATCCAGGAAGCTGCCAAACGGCAGGAAGAGTTAAACAAGTGTCATTGGCCACAAGCCGGCAGGCAAGCCGCTATATAAAGGGCTACTGCGGCTTGGGCTATGTTCCGTATCTTTTGCCTTGCGAGTTTAAAGAAAATAGTTGTTGTTTGGAACCCGGTTTCACACGCTTCTTTCTGGACGGAACAATGTGTTTGTGTTTTTATAGTTATAATGTACACTGAAGATGGTATTTAATTTAGTTGTATAGGTGCAATGACAATAAACTAAGCTAAACTATAACAACAACAAACAAAAAACAACAGTTCTAACATCAATTTGCAGGGAAAAAAAGAAAAAAATGGACTGGAATGTCCAGCTTGAAAGTCTTTATATGTGCACTCTAGGTTGAGGAGATATAGCAACATTTTGTTATGGATGAAAATTTATTCCACAGAGTTTAAATATTTGAACAGTCATCTGTTGCACTATTTTTCTCTCTCTCTTAATCTCAGTGCCTTTTGAGATGGCCCAAGTGGCCATGAGAAGCATTTATTAGTTAGTGGTATTTTAACTGATGAACATTGTCATCACCAGAGCAGGGGTCTATTTTGTTTTAATTCACCATATGACAAAATTCTGTTTTAAAAAAGGAGGCCTTTTAATTTTAACTAGTTTGGTACTGCTCTGGGGTAACCAAAGAAGCATTCTATTTTTGCTAATTGCATCTCACAAAAATCTCTTTGAAAAGTGACATGAAAATTGCTTCCTACTTTGGAAAATTGTTTAAATAAACAATATGAAGCAAATATATGATTGTCACCTCATAGTACTTACAGGTTAATTCATGCCTGTTAAATATGTCCCATGTGATTTAAGCTCTGCTTTCTGAGAGCTTGAACTGTCCAAGAGTTTCTTAAGGTGCCTGCTACTGCAGTAAAAAAACTAGAGCAGTCTGAAATTTGCACTGCAATTTTTGAAAAATTTTCTTCTGATGAGAAGGAAATTCTACTTTAATCTCAGAGAGTTCAGTAATCTTATTTCAGATTTCTCTTGATAGAGTTTTTGAAATTAATCTTTGGAGAAGTGAGTGTTACTGCTGCTGCATCTTTTCACAAATCTTAAATTTCCCAAGTTATCCATACTTCTTACTCTTAAAAAAGGGTCTGGTGGCTTTATTTGAAGCATGGGAAGGCAGAAACGCAGATTGCTGGAGAAAATACTGCACAGAAAAAGGCAACATGTTCACATATACACACTCCACCCATGACAATGTCACTTTAATTTTCTTCTCCTTTAAAATATATTTCACTAGAAAATTCTCTTTTTATCAGTCTGAATAAGGACTGTAGAAAAAAAAATGTAGAATTTTCTGAATGGCCTTTAAAAGGCCTGCTGGCATAGAAATGGTGATTAACAACTACTTGGTTGAGAACAACACAAAATGATGCATGGTCGTCCTTGGACTGGATAACGGGGTCAACAGGAGCATAGAAACAGAATGAGAATGCAGCCAGAAGCTTTGAATTCAAACAGATGCTCACTCCTCCGAACAACATCATGATCAAATCCAGGGAAAGGCATTCAGAAGGATTATTGACTTAGGTTAGCAAAGAGCTCATCTAATCTGCCAGTACACAAAAAGCTATTTCAAACATGAAGCAGCTGATGATAGAAAACAATGTTGTGGGTCATCCACTTTAGTTACAATTTTATGAAACAAAAGTCTTATACGAAAAAGGAATTCAACTGGAAAAATCCAGCAAGAACACTTCTGTTCTTCAGGCAATGGAAAAATTTCTTTATGTATTTCTAGAAGTCAAAACTGTACTGAATTCTAACTGTGCCTTGATTTAAGAAAAAAAAACCCAGGCTAATCTATTTTTAATTGTTTCTACTTTTCGTGTTTATTACAAGACTATTAATAAATCACATATCATCATGCATGCCTTCCTGTTTGCCATTAATTATTTGGAAGCCAGTGGTCAATCCAAGTTCGATTTTGCATCTTTATCCTGGAACACATACATTCGCCTTCATTCACGAAGCCAATATTCCACATAGAGCAGAGGTTAAAGCATCAGGTGAGAAACTGGCAGATAGTGAGTTCAACCGCATCTTGGGCACAAAGTCATTCAACTTGAAGACACATGATGGCAAACTTCTGAAAATCTTGTCAAGAAAACTTCAGGGATGTATCCCACTAGTCATCAGGAGTCAACACTGACTCAAAGGCATATACACATATACACATACATACACATACATATATCTTCCTTACATTCTCACACAATCCTGTGTTCCATTGATCTGACTAGGTAGCTTTCAAATCTTACATAAATGATAGCTACCAATTTTGATGCCTATATTATGATTATGATTGTGATTATTGTGATTATTGTGATTATTATTATTATTATTATTATTGGGTGGGGTTTTTTTTGTAAAATCCAATGTGCAGAAAATTCAGAGAGGAGGAGAGAACTTATATGTTGCCCATCCCTTTATTGAAAAAAGGAACAATATAACAAAATGGTATTTGTAGTCCATGTGGTGTGGAAGGTACTAATTAAGGAAGGCTACCCTATTTATTTCAGGATCATAGTCTAATATACAAACAGTAATTGGAATTTGTAGAATTGTATACCAAACCTACAATCATAAGAGCAGTTTTTGGTGAATTTAGGGTAGGTGGACATCAATCACCTCAGTTAATATGTTGGCTGGGAAATTCAAAGAGTTGAAGCCTACACATCTTAAAGTTGTCAAGGTTCAAAAACATTGCTTTAAATGATCACTCCTATAAACTGAAGTAAATAGACTGCAGGGAAAATATTTGGAATCCCACCCACATATTATATAAATTACAGAGACTGAAGATGAAAAACTATATATCTATGAAGACAGAAAAAATAATATATATCAGTTATCTCCTTGGGCTTATTTTTGTTAGCTAAATCTGCAGTATTTTTTTTAAATAATACAGTAGCAGGAATTTGCATAAACTTGGCATCTCTCTACACAATTGCTTAACTGAAGCATTACATGTTCTGTTTGAATCTTGCAGCCCCTGCAGGATACATCTCAAATGTTTCAAACATTGTCACAGACCAGAGCCCACTCTGTTTCCTATGCAAAGCTTCCAACTGTTTCAAAATTCTTTCTTTCCTTGTCTGCTCCTTTTTCATTTCTCTGGTGCATAAGTTAGAACCTGCCAAGAGGTATTTCTTTTCCCTGTATGCTTTTCTTGCTTGTTGAGAAATTGACACATCTGTTGAATTAATTACCATAGTATTGCTGGGGCAGGCTTAGATTAACTCGATTGTTCATTGGAAAAGGAAAGACAAGAAGGCCACATATAGTACTCCAAAGGAAAAGACTAATGATGTTTCCATACTAATCACTAGCTTTACTGTTTTCTCAAGAAGGAGACCTTCCTCATGAGAGGATTGCACAGATCTATTTTTGTCCTGTGATTAACAAGAGCAGTTAGGAATCAGAAAGCTAGATATCTGGCAGAAAAAGAAATATACTGATGCATTTTTTTAAAAAAAGTCTACATATGATAGAGCTATATGACTGTAAACATCCTGGGCAAGGACAAAATATACTCACTAAATAATTTTTTTAAAAAATATGTGATTTGTAGTGACTTCTAATACTAACACTAAATACTTTTTCTTGCAATTCTAATGCATCATCATTTCTTTGGAAAATCTTTTGGCCCTTGACAAAGGCAGATTTTAATGCCTCGTTTGAAACAAATAAAATAATTTGTTTGAAGTGAAATTCCAAAAGGATCTCTGCACCCAATTTCTTGTCATTCTATTTTTTTAAAATCAGGAATTGATTGCTAAGTAACAATACAATCTTATATGGATCTATGACAGTCAAAAAGCTGCTCAAAGTGGATAAACCCTGTGGTCCTGTAAACAAATGCATGCAAGACCTTTTTTTTAAAAAAAATAAAAGTTAAAAACACACACACACCTCCCCTTACAATGATTAATTCTCCACTTCTGCTCTCCTTCGGGAAGAATTTGAGAGGAAATTCTCAACACTTCCAATGTCCAGTTTGATTTCATCAAGCAAGACTGTGATATACACACAGAAAAGAACAGGGATTTCATCTTGTGGTTGTGACTGTCATCTTGATTTTTTGACAGCTACTGCAGATACCTTTTCAGAGATTTTTAGACCAATTCTCATTCATTCGAGCCAGTATGGTGCATTCAAGGGATTGTGGAAATAGGTAAATTGTTAAGACTGCAATTTGTTTCTAAGCTATTTGTTTCATCTAAAGTATGCACTGGATTTAGTACACTAAAGCATCAAGAATCTGAGCAATTATAAACAGTAACATGATTTGAGGAGTGCAGAATTGGTTATGTCTTTGTGGCTTTAGAAAGTACATCTGATTCTAACTTTCTGGTGTAAATTTCGTACATTTGGTGAATTATCATACATCTTTCATTCTTTGGCCAAATGTCTTTCAATTTTTATACTGAAAATATACTGTACATATGCAACCATGGACAGAGAATAAAAGACAGACAAAGTTAGAGATAGATCAGAAGAGTCAGAGAAGTGGACATATAAGAAGCTTTGCAGGTAAGAAATTGGCAAACAAAAGACATTGACAGCTTAGCACAGGGCTAAGGCAAAAAGCAGCAAAGTTTAATTGAAATTGAGTATTAGTCAGTTAAAAAAATAAACTATAATAGAGAGGAAAAAAGGCTGGCTTATAAATACCAAACAGATTTTGAAAAAAAAAACTGTACCTCCAACTCTAAAATAAGTCAGCCATTTTCTATACAAAATAATTATAACTTTTCTTGAGGAAATGAGCTGTGCTAAATAAATATCACTTTGAAAATATAATTCATTCAGGGTAGTAAGGAATACTCAGGATGTGATCACCTGTCTGTCCTATTTATGTAAATAATAATGTGTGTGTGTGTACATGTGTGTCTATATATGTGTGCATACTTCAGATGAAACAAACTGTGTTTGGAAGCTTAGAATTAACTGCTTAAAATAATGGAGTGCAGTAAGATGAGAAGAAAATGAGACAGATTTTTAAATAATAGCTGCACACTAACTTAAATGAGTCGGAAACATGGTAAAATTCATATGCCTGCCCTTGTACATCTTACATGTCCTTGACAGTAACAAGGCAGAGATGCTTCAGAACCTACAAAAGAGTATCTCCAATGAGTATCTTTTCATGTAATTTATACAGTGACTCTGAAGGATTTTATACTTCATCATTCACTATTATTTTTCCCCTAGTGAAGCTGGACAGGATCAAAAGAAAGACTCATCTTATCAGCAGCGTCTAATAGAAAGGCAAAGGTCAATAGCAATTATCCAAGCACATTAAAGAGATACTTTTCTAAACAATAAAAAAAAGAAACCAAAGAAGTCGGCGTTAACTTTTCCACAGGAAAACAAAACATCACTCTATTGTTTTATCTTCTGCATCTTTTATATCACTCCTACATCAAAGACAAACCTGGGCACTGTAAATAAAGTAACAGTGTAAAGTAACAGTGTAAATCTGATCGTATATAAAGCTGATCACATTCTGAAAAACACAGCAACCTTATAAAGAACAATTGAAACCCACTTCTGTGAACAAAGATTTATAGAAATATGAGGTAGAAATTATAGAACTCCATGTTTAAGATACTGATCTTCTTGCCTTACAACAAATTTTCCAGGATTGAGACAAGGATACCACTTCTTGTATTTTCTTTGACTTTCAAAGGTATTTACAATCCACCTGACAGTATTTGTATTCATGAGTCTGTCACAAGAGCCCACAAAATGATGAATTGAACTATGGCATGTCTTTTATCTTGTTTTTAGGATTAGCCTCCAAGGCTTCAGTGGCATATAGCAACTGTTCTTCTGCATCAGCAATTTTGTGTCTTCGTTTCTGAAGAGGCTACCCTAGTTTTTATGCTGGTGGGCAAGTCATAGGTTATGACACATGGAGAAATTAGAAGGGGTAACACTAGACAAAATGGCAACAGAATCCTTGTGAACTGAAATATTAGAATATGGTATCAATCAAGTCTGCCTTCATAAATATAGCACTTTTTGACAAAATGGCTCAAATAACTGAGGTTCTTAAGCATGAAGCTTAATTGTCCTTCCTCTCCAATTTCCCCAGTTTGGCTGTATTCAGGCATGCTAAAAGTTGCATATACAAGATTTTACTACCTCTAACCCCGTGCTAGAAATTTCAGAGTTGCAGTTTGAAAATAATTGAATGAATTCTTTGGAAATTTCTTTGAACATTTTTTGAGAAAATAGTACTACATAATTTATTTAACTTCCTGAACACAAGCTCATTTATCTGAATGATCTATTAGATATAAGATAGAGTAATAATGTTTTTTGCTTATTTTTCCAACTTGCCCAAATTTTTATTTACAAAGAAAGATGACCAAGTGATTTTAACTAAACCCATTCAATACTACAATATGACTTTATCATAGTCAGTTTATGCTCTTCATGTTCTAATGCTGATTCAGCTCTTATTTCAAGTATGATAATATTGATATTGTAAGATGGAGATGCATTGAATTTTTAAAAAAATATCCTGCTAGATCTAACATTCACTATGAAGAAAGGAAACTATGCATCCTTTTTAAAATAACTTCTACATCAACTGCCTGGAAGGGGGATAGGGAAGAAAGAAAGAAAGAAAGAAAGAAAGAAAGAAAGAAAGAAAAAAAGAAAGAAAAAAAGAAAGAGAGGAAGGAAGGAAGAAAGAGAGGAAGGAAGGAAGAAAGGAAGGAAGGAAAGAAGGAAGGAAGGAAGGAAGGAAGGAAGGAAGGAAGGAAGGAAGGAAGGAAGGAAGGAAGAAAAAAATATCCTGAAGACATATTTTATATTCCATGCTTTTTTAGAGACATGTTCCACTGATTCCAATAAAAGCTATCTTTTAATTAATAGCACTGTGAGACACAGAAACAAGGAATTGTTTAATTGAATATTTAGGTATAATAGTTCTAGTTCTGGTTCCTTGTGTATTTAGCTATTTAATCAATAATTTTATAAAATATTTGAAATGGCTAACAACAGAATACATAATTTTAAAAGCAGCTGGGTAAATAATTTTACATATTGTGTAAGGCATAGTGCAAGGCAAACAATTAAAAACATATTTTACTTTATTTTGCCTTTCTGTCTCATAATCTTAGGGTAGTATATTAAAATACATTTTAAAATATTAAAAATACACAAAGTAGTGTTGCCTTCAACCGTCTGGAATCATTTCTAGCATCGAAAAATTACTACTAAAAGCACAAGCAATAAAATAAGAAATTCACATGGATATTCCCAACAGCTGCTCTGGAAACATTTTCCAATACTCTCCTCTAATCTCTTGCTTAAACCTTGCAACCACACAAAACTGTATAGAGTCAGCACAAATCAATGTATCTCATTTAATTAATGCTAAAGGGAAAAATAATCTCACACTAAAAAGGCAACTGACAAGTCATTCTGGACTGGTTGAATGTGCCGAAGGCCTTAAAAACAGACTGATACAAATTAAGAAGGGCATTATGACCTGTAAAAAAATTAAATCTTACTGTTGCATCAGAGTGATGATCATGAAGAGAGTTACAAGATACGCCTCATTCCCAATTGCCCTATTAAATATCATGATTTTGGCCTACAATGAGAAAAATTGTCTGCTATCACTTGGTTCCAAAACATTGGAAACATCTGTAAGGCTGCTAGAATAGTTTTTACCTGCCATGGCAATATCTACATAATTCTGAAGAATAATTTGACAAGAATGATTCATTTTAAATGGAGCTATTTATCATGTCAATCATATTTTAACTTTATTGTTTTTTTGCATCCATCAAATGATTTCAAAAACATGTTTAAATTTGAACTGAAATTATTTACCTTGATTCATAATCTGGATAAACTGAGGTTAATTTTAGAGAATAATGTTTAGAGGTGAAAAGGACTATGGAACTGTTCAATATCTGAAACATCGATATACTCAAAGATGGCTAAAGGAGATTACTTTTAAAAGATTGCAGTTCAGGAGAACTAAAAAAATCAAACACAAATTTCAGTGGAAATAGTATGCTTATAAGCAACAGCTCATGGCAGATGTGGCAGCAGTATGCTGGTTAAAAAAGAAGAATTTTAGCAATCAGATTCTGTCTTTATGAGTGCATACCTAAAAAGGCAATACAGTAATGAATGATTCTCTATGTCATTCACCCACCACATCTAATGGTTGCTTGCTAGAATGCCTACAAGTGAAGCTTTGTTTCACAATCAATAGGCTGTGAGTTTGATCCTAAGTAGAGGCAGATATTTCTCTCTCTGGGTAAAATGAGAATATATCTGCTGAACAAAACTCTGCATTGGTGACAGGAAGGGCATCCAGCCAGTAAACCCTCTGCTAGCTCCATTCAGTTGCCCAGACTCCACTCCGCAAGAGATTATGGGGTTGTTAAAAGAAGATGATTTAATAGATACTTGCTCTCAAAAGGAATAATGTCATAGCTTTGGAAAATGCAACCGAGGTTATCAAGTTCAAACCATGATTTAGGGTAGGCATCCAAAATAAGCCATTCCAGCAAATAACTGTCTGGCTTCTACATGATCACATCAAATGAAAAGAAGCCCACCACCTCTCTAGCTTGTTGATTCAGTGGGTGACCTGTTCTTACTGTTAGGATTTTCCTCCTTTTTCCTGGAATTACAATCTATTTTTTTATAACTTTATTCCATTAATCCTTGTCCTGTATTAAAATAGTTCATTTGGCTGTTGCCAGCACTGACTCAAGGATAGGTGTATCAAGTTCATCAAAACAGCAGACAAAATATTACCACACAAAGTTTGAGCTTGTCTCTCCTTAGGTGTCACAGGGACCTCATTTCAGTTAGTTCCTGTAGTACAGGATGAAAAACAGTCTATTCAAGATCTTTGTTGGAATAAGTTGGTTCAGGCCCAGCAGTATGACTAGGCCAAAGGCCAGCACATGAACCAGGGACCTAGTAAAATGGAAAATACCTATGCAAAAAGTACCTGGGGAAAATATCTAAAGTTGCCACTGTTTAGTCAGCACGTAACACGACATACGCAAGTAGGGANAAAGCATTGCAGCAAAATGTACCCAATGATACTGTTACACCGCAAACTTCCTGCCTTTGATGCTCAATAAAAGGGTGGCTCAGAACACGCTCTGGGCTTGCTCTCCTCGAGGAAAACCCACATGTTTGTCTTCACTCTCGCCTGTCGAGACCCCATGGGCAGCCCACCCGGTTGCAGAGCATCGGCATCTCTGCACCAAACAGAGGTAGTCCTTGATTTAATCAAAGCCTCACCCTTTGTGCATGTTGTAAGTACAAATATATTTCACTTCTGTCTCTCAAATTACAACAGAGATAGTCTTCAAATTATAACCACAGCTGAGGCCAAAATTTCCTTTGCTAAGCAAGGAAGGCAGTACGTAACGAGAGCATCACCTTCATGGAAGGAAGATTCATCTTCTGAGGAAGAATTTGTACGAAGAAGCTATGTTTGGACATTATAATATGGAGGAATTGTAAGATATCCCAAGCACAAACTGGCAGCTTCCATTCTGTGAATTAAAATGGAAAGCACCCCATTTGCCAGTTGATAACTTCTTAGGAAATCTGGGCTGAGATGACACGGTCTCCTCCAAATATTTTGGACTACTATGCTCCACAGCCAACATACAGAGAATAGTAACCAAGAGGTAGTATTTGTGAGACCTGGTTTTGGATGGTGGTTAAAGGTGTTGTGCTAGAAACTAGGAGATTGTGAGTTCTAGTCCTGCCCTTGGGCATGAAATCTCACTGGGTGAGTTTGGGCCAGTCACCAAGAAACTGAATTCTAGTCCCACTTCAAGCACAAAATCTGTCTGGGTGACATTCAACATATACAAAGATGCCAGGAGACATGAAAGCTGGTTAAATTATCCGGTCCCTCTCCCTCACTCAACACACACAGGAAATAGGAGGGGGAAAGAATATTAGATATGTCCATCATCTTGAGTTACTTATAAAGTATCAAAGGCAGGCTAAAAGTCAAATAAATAAAGGAATCTGGCAGAGGGGGAGAACAGCAAATCTGCAAGTCCTGCAGCAAAAGATTAGAGTGGCATCTTAGTTTGAAACTCATCAAATTTGGAACTTAGCGCATTTTGACATGAAAATTTTGTCCTAGTGCTCATTTGTTTGTTACTCAATTCACAAGCTAGAACTTTTAAGTGTGGGCTGCCTTGTGTGACTCACTACATTATATTCCTTATGGGAAAAATTAGTTTGGTACTCATTGTTTTGGGGTCACATCACACCTCCCAGAACCAATTAGTGATGAGTACTGAGGTACCATTGTATTTCATTTGATCGCTATTTCCTATGCTATTTCCTATGAGAAACTGACCTTTTTTGGGTGGGGGGAATCTGTTTAAAACAGATAAAACCTTCTTAGTATGAGCTGTCCAGTGTCATCCCTGCTGAGGGGGATGCTTCATTGGCAGAGGAACCGAATCATTTCTTTGCTCTCTTTGAAGTGGAGCCCTTGAGCCCTCAGAGACAGAAAATCACAACTACTAACCAATTGTTTAGCTCCCACTCTTCATTGTGGGGAACAGGAAGTGAGGAGCATTCTGGGGGCTGTGGACCTAGAAAGGCTGTCTGGTCCTGACAGTATCTCTGGCTGAGTGCTATCAAGACCTGTGCTGATCAGTTGGCTGGAGTTTTCACCGGATCTTTCAATCGCAGTGTCTTAATAATCCCAGACCACTATTCCATCTTGTTTGCAGGCTGCCACCATGTTCGCTCCAAATGAAGTTCCCTATCAATTAACCTCAACATTACAGACCCAGTGCACTCACCCCTATCTTCATGAAGTGCTTTGAGAAATTGGGGTCTGCAGCACATCATTTTCTTGGTCTTCCACATATATTTGATAACAACCAGTTTGGATACAGAAGAATGATCTAAGAGGGACACTATGCCCTCACTCTTCACACTGCTCGGACTCACCTAGAACAGCAGAGGGCGTATGTGAGGATGCTTTTTGTGGATTTTAGTTTTCTGAGGTTTAACACAATTCTTCCAGTAGACTAGTGTTCTAACTTCTGGAACTTGGACTTTCTTATTTCAAATCTGCTTTGGATTATGGTGATTTCCTGTCTAGGCCGCTGCACAGGGCTCGATTAGGTAATCTACCTCTTCAGCCCTTATTCTTTAACACTGGCTACACCACAGGGTTGTGTGAGTTGAGGTCTTTATTTTCTTTTTGTGCATGACTGCATTCCCACTCAATGCTAGTAATACTATTGCCTAAATTTGCAGGATGATACAACAGTGGTGGGACTTATCTTCTCGTGGGATGGTGGCCTTATCGAGATGAGTGTGGACCGGTTTGCTTTCGGGTGGGATACAATAACCTGGTGTCCTCAACACAATAAGACCAGGGGAGCTTATAATGTAGACAAAGAAGGTCAGTCAGACATCCAGTCCTTGCTTATCAATGGAGACCAGTAAAGAAGACTTGACCTGGGGTGCCCACATTGCAGCCCTGGTCAAAAGAGCCCAGCAGACATTATACTATCTGAGGCTTCTCAGAAAACAACAACTGAATGAGAAACTGCTGGTGACCTTCTACCGCTGCACCATAGAGTATCTTAACTTATTGCACTTGTGTATGAATTGCCAATTGTACAGTGGCTGATGGGACAGCACTCCAGAGGGTTAATATTGCCCAGAGGATCCTGGGTTGCCCTCTCCCCTTTTTGGAAGAGCTTTAAAGCTCCTGCTGCCTTAAGAAAGTTGAAAACATTCTCAATCCATCTCATCCTGGGCACCCTTTTTTAAAAACTATTACAATCTGGCAGACGGTACAGAACAATAAAAACAAGGACAAATAGGCTGAAAAACAGCTGCTATCCCAGGGCAGGAGTTCTGTTGAATTCTGCTGTATAGTGCACTGTTGGTGCATTGTCGGGGGTTTCCAGTTCAATGTGTGAAGGGTGAAGGATGTGTGTTTGTGTTCATTTTCATGGTCATGATGTGCACTAAAGATGGTGTTTGATTTTGTTGTACAAGGTACAATGACAATAAAGTAAACTAAACTAAACTGAAAATTGGATACTTATCCTGAATCAGTTTAATTGCTGCTTGTGCTTTTGAACTGTGACCAAAGGAACATAATTTGCCTAGAACAGACTGATGGAAAAAAAATGGCAATAGATTCCATAAAACAAAGCACAAACATTTTGTTCATAACTGCCCACTGCTGGAACAAGTTTTTTAAACTTAATATTTAAAAAAGGAACAAATGAAACTAAGCACACACAAATGCAGTAAAATTAAGGCACACCATGATATAGTTGCAATCCCAGTAAAAATTACATTTATACAATTACAGAAGCATAAATCTGCCTACCATCTAACTTTGCTCATAAGATTTACAGCAAAACAACTCAACCATTTTCCTTTGGATAGTCTGGGATAGCGCTTAGCATGAGCATTTAGACTTATATACTGCAGAGACACAGCCTCTTGCCCCCAACAATCTGGGCCCTCATTTTACTGACCTCGGAAGAATGGAAATTTGAGTTAACCTTGAGCTGGTCAGGATCAAACTGCTGGTTGAAAGGTTTTATTTGTTTTATGTTTGTTGTTAAAAATAAAAAAACCTTACAGCTGGCAGTTAGTAGATGTGAGATGAGAATGAAGTCAGTAGAAAGGAAGAAGACACACCTAAATAAATATCCCTTGGCATTCCTTTGAAGATGCCCAAACTTAAAATGGATTCTCAGGAGTCTTCTCCAATTTGAGGGTCAAGATTTATCAATCCTCTTCATCTTATGCTTCTTCAACATCCATCTTAATGTCAGAATTCCAGAAAAACCCAGCTCCGATTATAAACTCCTAGACAGGCATTGTCTCAAAGTTTCCTTTTAGAGTAACTATTCTGGCACATCTTGGAAAATCCAAATCTGAAAATTCTGGATTTTCCTCCACTGTAAAAATTTACAAATCCAACTCCTGCACCCATCATTCCATCATATGCCCCAATCACCATCCATTCCAACTTGAGACATCCACTCAGCCAGGTGCAGAAATAACATGACCTTGACTATAAAGAAGAATGCTATTATGTCTAACCACATACACTCCAAGAAATCCCCCTTCCCAACTTCCCGGGCTTAAGAATGGCAGCGTAGAAGCTTCTGGTGCTAATACGGCTCCCAAAGCTGACACCTTTGTTCTTTGAAAATGGAGACACACATAGCATAACAATAAATGATTGAGGGAATTAGGTATGTCTAGTCCAATGAAAAGAAGACTAGCTAGCAGTCTTCCAATATTTGAGGGACTGCCACAAAGAAGAAAGAGGCAATCTATTCTCCAAAGCACCTGAAGGCAGGACAAGAAGCAATGGGAAAAAAAAAACCTGTGAAGGAGAGAAGCAACCTAAAATTAAAAAGAAATTTCCTAACAATTAATCAGTTGAACAGCTTCCCTCAGAAGTGGGTGCTCCATTACTGGAGTGTTTAAGAAGAGACTGGACAGCCATTTGTCAGTAATGGTATACGGTCTCCTGCATAAACAGGGAGTTGGATTAGAAGACACTTCCAATTCTATGTTCTATTTGAATATTTTCTCAAAGGAATGCTCCACTAGGTGCTAAGTCTGGTTGATCCTAAAAGTCAGATGTTATCCAACGCTTTGATATATATCCATTGCACTTCTAAAAAAACAATTTTTTAAAAAAGAATTTTGGATGCTCTGGTAGGAAAAATCTTAACATAAAATAGGTAAGAGTACATTAAACATTTGGTGGGCTGAGATTTTTGCTTTTTTTTTTAATTCTAGGGCAGTAGATAAGTTCTTAGTGCTCTCTGAACTTGGTTGCTTTCTTGCAGATGTTTCATGACCCAACTATGTAATATCATCAGTGCTGGAAGAGAGTGGGGTTTGTGGAGAGTGAGGAGGAGGAGGATAACAGCAACTCTGGAGTGCTTACTGTTGTCTAAGCTTGGTTGCTTTCTTGCAGACTAGGTAACATCATCAGTGCTACTGAGGATTTCTCTCTTTATATACCCATGCCCTATAGCTGCCCCTGCCCATGTTTCTGGATATGTAGTTTTTTTCCTTGGTTATAATACTGTTTTCTGGTTGATTGTTTGTCTGGTATTAATTGCTGCTTATCTGGGAGTTGGTTGCTGAAGAAGTTGTGTTTTGGTCTTTTTGCTTCCTTTTTTGCTTTTTATTATTTCTTTTAAATGGTTTGTCAGTGTGTTTTATCTCTGTGTTTCTCTCTCCAGCAACACTTCACAAAGAGGTCAAAGTCACTTTACTCCTGTTGTGATGCTTTAGAAAAGTGGAAAATGTCCACTCTCAACTATTTTTTGCTAGGAAATAAAAAACTCAGATCCTGAAATCTTTGGTTTTTCTTCCTTTTGCAAAATCTACTCAGCCTCTGGGAAATGAAGAGCATAGAAAGGAGAGCATGTTGACTGGGGAATTCTGAAAGTTCAAGTCCACACGTCTTAAAATTACAGAGGTTAAAAAAATCTTTTTAATTTCATAGCAAATTCACCATGAACCAGAGAACAATGGAAGTGAATCAGTAATTATGGTTTCTTTGATCTGCTTCACAAAGGGTTTTGTTTCTCTGTGTTAACCATTTTTACAGAAAGTCTTGCTGAAGTACAAATAGTCCTCAGCTTACAACCCATTTGTTTAGTGACCATTTGAAGTTACAGTGGCACTGGAAAAAGTTATTTATGACCAATTTTTACACAACTGATTTATCACTCTGGTGATCACATGATCAAAATTCACACACTTGGCAAAATTCACACACTTGGCAACTTTCGACTTGCACTTTCCCAGGGTCACGTGATCACTATTGGTCACTTTCCCAGCAGATTTCCAACAAGCAATGTCAACGAGGAGCAGGGGAGCCAAATTCACTAAACAACTATATGGTTTGATAAATACCTGCAATGTTTCTCTTAATAACTCGCAAAAAGATTGGAAAATAAGGCACCATTCACTTAACTGTCCTGCTTAGCAACATAAAAGAACCACCAAGGGGCAAAGGTTGGAACATGGGGTTGGACTAGAAGACCTCCAGGGTCCGTTCCAACTCTGCTGTTCTACTCTACTTTTGTTTTACAACATCACTTCCTTGTGCTCTTCTCCTAATAACAGACCCATGGCTTCCAAGGGGGTCTAGATTGGCTGCAGGTAGTCCTGACTTACAACCATTCCCTTAGTGACCATTCACTGTTTACGACCTGTCTGAAAAAGAGGACTTAGGACCTGGAATCAAATTTCCAACAGTTATCCCTCCCACATAACGGCACTCTGGATACTTGACCACCTGGCTTGATTCTACAAGAGCCCAGAGTCATATGGCATGTGGTTTTACTAAAAATAAAAATGAAGAAAAATAGGTTCATTTAAGC
This sequence comes from Laticauda laticaudata, assembly GCA_004320025.1. NCBI lineage: Eukaryota > Metazoa > Chordata > Lepidosauria > Squamata > Elapidae > Laticauda > Laticauda laticaudata. The sequence goes on from BHFT01005911.1 coordinate 35,170, forward strand.
CTATTAGCTTAACAGCCACTGCAAAACAGTCACAAAAAGGCAACTGTTACAACTTATGACTCTAATGGGCAGGTTCTGTTATGATCAATAACTTGAGGATTAATTGTAATTTGGTCTAGTGGTTAAGGCACCTGGCTCAAAAGCAGCGACAGGTCTAGTTCGTCGTGGCCATGAAAGCCATTTGGGGGACTTTGGGCCAATCACCAGGAGATGATGAGTTCTAGTTCACCTTAAGCATGAAAGATGCTTAATGGAGATGGAGATGGTGAGTTCACCTTAGGCATGAAAGATGCTTAATGGAGATGGAGATGGTGAGTTCACCTTAGGCATGAAAGCTGGCTGGATGACTTTGGGCCAATCATTTTCACAGCCCAACTCACCTCACAGGGTTGTTGTAGGTGAAATAGGAGGAGGAAAATATGTAGGATATGTTTGCCACTCTGATTTGCCACTCTGAATTATTTGTAAAAATAAGTAAAATAAAAACATTGCAAAACCTTAATGGAACACCACCACCCCTATATGTTTATTTAATGGGACAGTATTTTTGTCTCTCATTTTCACTTTCATTTTTCAATGTTTATTTTTCTTTTTTAAAGAAATCTTGTACATCTTTTGTTGGAGAGGAGATAAAATCTAATGAATAGAAGCCTTATCTTTGCCGAATACCCTTGCACCCCCTGTGGGTGTCTCTGAAAGCACATCCATATGATTTCTGCTGAAGGGGTAATTAAGGAAAATAAAATCTGTGTCCCAACTTGATCTATGATTTTGTCTGAGAATATCTTCCTTCTCCAGGGGTATCAATAACAGCTGAGAAGTACAAAGTGTTGCTTTACACAATAAAGGAGGCAGGTAGCATGAAGAGGAAGGACTAAACATTATAATACTAGGCACATTACATAAACACTATCTCGGGACACAAAGTCCTGCAAGGAAATATGTGATGTGGCTGTCTTCTTAGGAATTAAATTAGAGGGCTGTGGAATGATACACAGTTAATAAAATAGTGTGAATAAGAAGGGAGAATTTAAGAGGAGAAAATAAAGAGGAGAGAATTTAAGTGGCAAAATATGAGCAGATTTGATATTTATCTCACAAAAACTGGCCTTGCTGTTTTAAGTTATAAGCAAGCAATAGGCTTAAGGCAAATCCAATTCGGGTAGTCCTTGGCTTGCAACAGCTCATTTAGTGACTGTTCAAAGTTACAACAGCACTGAAAAAAAGTGACTTACAGTTTTGTTTTTCACACAACCGTTATAGCATCCCTGTGGTCACGAGATCAAAATACAAATGCTTGGCAAGAAAGATTGTTAAATGGGGCAAAACTCAGCAAATGTTTCACTTAGCAACAGAACATTGGGCTCAATTGTGGCCATAAGTCGAGGACTACCTTGACCTATGACCATAATTGTGGCAAGAAATCCCACTGCTAATCAAGGCAGTTTTTAAGCCATGCCTGATTTTATGACCTTTGGGACATGGCTGCAGTTGTTGAGTGGCTTACCTCGGTGACTTTGTTTGACAGAAACTTGCTGGGAAGGCCACAAATGGTGATCACATGATGTGGGACACCAACCAGGGATCCATGGGGATACTGTAACTTTTTAAGTCTGCAGATTGGTCATAAATCAAGGACTATCTTGATAGTCAAAATTCCCATTGCTAACTCAGGTAGTTGTTCAATGAGATGCATCCGATTTTATAGTTAACTGCATCACTGAACGGATCACATGGTCATTAAATGAATCCAGCTTCCTCCCATTGTTTTCACTTTGGGAAGCCAACTGAGAAGGTCATAAATGATGACATTATTCCAGATGATGCAACAAATATTGATACATGCCAATAACCAAGCATCTGGATTTTGATTGGATGACTGAAAGACTCCTGAAAGACTCCTAAGTGCAAGGACTCATTGTAAGTCATTTTTAAGTGCCTTTATAATGCTGTCTATATCATCCATCTACCATCTATCTTATGTATCCATCCATCCACCCACCCACACATAAATTCTGTACTTGAATCTTAATCAGATTTATGCTGGTGCTATTCATTCAATTGTGTCGGATCGGTTTCATCTTTGAATTATATTCCAACTTTCTGTTTTCTAACCACCAAAACATTTGCCTTTTCTTTCTCTGGCTTAAATCAAGCTTTCTGAAATTTTATTGTGAGTTAAATTCAGCCTCGTCTGGCTTGCAGGAAAATGGTATAAATTCGGAAGAGCACTGGTGCTTAGATAATAACCCCACAGAATCAGAGAGAAATGACCACAAAGTGAGACAGAAAAGTCCAAAGCAGTATACTGTATAGAAAGGTATGTATGAAAGGGTTGCTTCAGGACCCTGGAGAGCTCCATATACAAAGTTGTTGTTCTTACCAAGGACTTTCCCAAGTAATGGGATATTTCAAAGTGTGGGAAAACCTGGTTAGAACCAAATTCCATAATACCTTGAATAGACCTCACTGTATCTTCCCGAAGCAGCAAAAAAGTGGAACCGACACACAGTGCCACCCAGCCCAGCCTCCTGCCAATGATCTATTCTGAGATGGATGATCAAGTAAATGGCACACCCTGCTGAGTACCATCCATCTGCTTCTCTTACTCCCCTCTGAATGCTGACTAAGAAGATGCAGAGTCCCATTTGAGCATCTGGTGCAGCTGTTCTTGCTGGCAAGCAGTGTAAAGGATTTACTCCAAGAATAAAGCAGCATGTTTCTGAACAATTATTTCCTTCTGCAAGAATTTTAGGAGAGCTCACAGCCTCATTCAATAAATAGAATCTAATTTTTATTTACTCCTGTGGAATATTTTTATCCTGGTGTTCTCCTGAGAAGAAAAAAGTGCAGGAAAGCTTGAGACTGGTTCTTAGAAGCATTACTTGGATGTCTCTATTTTAAAGGTTATGAGTTGGGACACGAGGTGGAAAGGAAAGCTGTTATTTTCCTGATATAACAATTATTGAAAAAAAATAAAGTCTGGTTCATTGATTTTGCTATTCCAAAGGATGTTAGGATTGGGGAAAATAATTAGGGTGGAAATGATATATTGGGACTTAGAGATCAAAGATAAACACTGATGGAAAAAGAAATATGTAATGATTGTTAAGGCCCTGTCACATTGTTGATTTTAACCTGTCCATGCCGATGGAGTGACAAAATGTTTGTAAAAAGGATCAAGCGGAACTGAAAATGTTCCATCCTTTTTATCCGCCTCTCAAAGGTGCCCCAATTTGCATAAGGACAGGACAATGCAGGAAGGAATGGATGCGGGAGGATGATAAGGATGGAAAGCGGATGCTCAATGGAGCCTAGTCGCTGAAGTGGATCGGGCGATGCCATCGCAGGCTCGCGGAGCACAGCAAAGGAACGCAACCCAAAGAGCGGATCAGAGGAGAATGCCGAAGATGAGTGGATGCGATGATCTAGCGGTAGCTAGTTGAGCATAGCGATGCCAATGTTACTGCGCGCGGGATGCATTGGTAGACCCCATGATATTAGGAGCGCTCACAGCAGTCCATCAGAGAAAACCTGCTGCCAACAGCTCGCCATGCCAGCCGCCGGCAAGCCAAAACCCCAATAACATGGGAAGCAAGAGATAGCCTCTGCATCTGTCCAGCCTGCAGAAGGGAACAGGTCCACCATCCACCTGGCCCGACTCTTGCTTCTGCTGAGGTGGTCTGCGCTTGGGCTGTCCTCTGGTGTGAGCTTCGGGCATGCTCCTGGTGCGGTTGGGGCTTTCTGCTGGCTTACTTGCTATGGTGCTGGGTTGCTGGTGACTTCTCTATGGCGCTGTCTGGTCTGCTGTCTCTGGCCTGATTTGTTGTCTGTGCTGCTGTACTGTCTGTGTCTCCTGGTCTGTGTGTCCTCGTACCTTGCTGTGTGCTTGGTGATGCTACTGTTTGTTGTGCTTGGTGGTTGGTGGTGGTGTGAAGCGCTCACCTCGAAGCCTTGATGAGCCATTGGCCCTTTCCAGGGAGAAGAGCGACGTGTACGGAGAGGAGGGCAAACACTAGCAGGACTATGGGAGGATGTGATGGTAGGGAGATCATGATATCTTTGGCGGAGGACACAGGCTCTTCGAGCCCCAAAAGGAACAGGCTTTTGGAGAGGAAGGCAGAGAATTGGCCCTTCGGAGTGGTCATTCAGCACTGCCTCAAGAATCTGGGCGCGCATGTCAGTGAGCGTCCAACCTACGATGGCAAGTGAGCTTCTGGGGTGAGATCCGCACTGAGGCAGACCTCCTCCAAACTCACTCTAGGCAGCATGTGCTGAGAGCCTCTCTGCAAGAGTCCATCCTGTTCAGTAGTTTGTGGGCATCCCACAATGAAACCCCGACTGCGTAACTACCCGTGATGGGCGGTGAGGACCCGACCGATGGTGCAAGGAAGCGGCATTCACAGGCACCCGCATCCACCCAGCCTCACCCACGAGAAAGGCAACCTAGAGGCAGAGCACATATACCTTGTGGAATCAGGACACATCCGCACCGCAAGATCTCTCTTCAGCTGGTTACAGCCTACCCATCCTCAACCGCCCCTTCCTCACTACGTCAGACCCTACCATATGAACATTCGACCCAGTACCGAGATGGTAAAGGACAGGATTCACCGATCTTTCTTTCAAATTCAGCCAAGTCTCTCCCCCTCAGTTCAGGCTCTCTCACCCCAGTTGATTGGTCATGCCCTTCAAGCTTTCCACAGCTTACAATCTATAAGGCTATGCTCCCAGGGAGGCCGCGCACAGGCAGCCCTCAAGTCAGGCCAGGTTACATCTACGACCAGTGTCCACTTGATCCTACGATTCACCCCGGCCACGTAGCCGCATCCACTCGATGCCACCACACCCACGATGCCAACGCCTACCTCGCCAGCACCAACCGCATACCCACACAATTGGCTCCTTCTCACCCCCACAGCCAGCTGCGTCGAATATCTGTCATCAGTCATTGGGGTAGCACCATGTCTGGAGCAAGGGCTCTCACTACAGGCTGAGCCAGCTTCTGAGAGCTTCCACACACATCCCTTTGTCCTTCGGGCAGCAGCCCCAATGACTCTAGACCGCGCGCATCCACAAGCACGCCTGACTTACCCTGAGACGGCCACTCGAGTGACAAAGGATCCGAGCGGGTGGCTAGTTGGCTTTATTTTTGCTTTGAACTTGGTTGGTCATTATTCTTTTAAGCTTGTTATTCTAAATTAGCTGTGCTTCCGCTTCTTCATTTTTTATTAATAAAGTCTTGGTGAAACTTTTTAAAATTGGTTTAACTTTGCCCCCCCCCCCCCCCCCCCCCTGTACTGTGGGATGGTAAGGATAGCTGTTGGGATGGTCAGGGTACCCTTTGGGAGATTAATAGCAGTGGATGTACAGGATACCTTTGGAGTAACGCGACTAGGAATGGTCGGATACCTTACTGGACTGTTATAGCTGTGGAATGGGCAGGGTACTTTGAGTAGGTAATAGCTGAACGGGGATATAGATTACACCTCCCAGTGCAGCTACGTGCGAGCTGCTTATGTCACGCCCCACGGGCCCTTTGCCCTTTTTTCCAATACAAATGTATCATTTGATCCAACATTTCAACTAAACACAATCCTTTATTAATGCCAGTTCATTGTAGCCACCCAAATACTGGCCCAATCTCTCCGTCCGCTGAACGTGAAGAGTATCATAAATTCATCCTTTTTGCCAATCATGTCAGCTTGGAGTTGAACCGCCCTTTCAGGGTTGGCGCTGCCTTCTTCCTTCACGTGAACTCTGTTAGGGTTGCATCGGAGTGCTCATAAGGTTTCCCTTGCTCCATTCCCATGGATCCATGTCCATCCTTTGGAGTCACGAGCTGTTCTGCACATGAAGAGACGTAGCGGTGCACATGAGTTGTGCGGATCAGCAGATTCACGATCCTCACTCACGTCTCGTGCTGATGGTGTGAGAGTGACTGACTGTGGCCAGGTCCAACCATGTTCTAGCACGCCTTGCCGGCATCCTGTAGTTGAGATCTCTCTTTTTGAGGAGGCATTGGAAGTGTAGGCCTTATGATGGTGGTTCTGAGGAAACGTCATCCCCCCGTAAATAGGGCCATTTTGTTTGTTGTTTAGAGGGTCTGGATCTGTGGAAGCCAGGATGGGTTGCCTTCCACTCCTTGGGTCACTGCATTATTTACTCGGGCATCTGAAGCTGACCTCATTTGAAGCATCGATGTCGATGAATTGTTAGGCGCATCGACCATGTGAAGAGATGATGCTGAAGAAGCCTTGTAATTGTTGATAATGGACCCTGAGTTGGCGGCTTGCAGGCACTGACTTGCCATCTATAGGCTCAATGTGTGGGAGAAGTTCCCTCTGATAACTGCTCTAACTTTTTCCAATCTTTATCAGTGGAGGGATGGGGAGCTCCTGAGGATTCTTCGATGTGCTGCCCAACACTTCTCTGACCTGCTGATGGGTTGTGTGCACCTCAGCCTTACTGCATTCCTGGTAGGTGTCATGAGGCACTTGGCGCAGAGTGAGTGCCCTGAGCCCATGAGTTCAGTGGCGGAAAGATATAGTGTTTGCTTTGGTCAAACAGGTGCAGGTTCAACTTCGTCAAACAGGGCTGGGCTATCCATGAAGTTGATCCGCTAGGTGTCTTTCGTCTGAGGTCCCCATCAGCTTGTTGTACAGTCATACTTGCTCTCTCGCGATCCATCTGTCAGCGAACTTCTTGACAGCCTCCTTTTTTCCATGTAGGTTCACAAGTGTAGATGGACTTCCTGTTGCAGCAGGGGTGGCTGCAAAAGGACTGTGTTACAATCCACGTTACATGATGGATGTGTGAGAGACGAGATAGCATGAATGTCAGAGTCTGCACGTCGGCTGGGCTGAAAGTGAGATGCAATGAGTTCTCCCCCTTTTTATAGGCAAGATTGAATGTCGCTTTTCTCTAGCTCTATAGCTCTGTAGGCATCACTACTATCGGATTAGATCCCTCTGCGATCTTTTATTCCGTCTGGTGTTGCCATTGGTCCATGGTGATCAGGCACTGCACACTCTAGTCAACATGGTGAGGCATCTCATGAATTCTGACTGCGGTGTCTTGTTCCTTAATCCACCACTGCAGCTTGGTGTACAGTCCCTTACATGCTCTTCTCCTGATATCTTCGAGACCAGACAACTTCTTGGCGCTATATTCTCGTTAGACCAGGTGAAGAGCTTGATGTTCGCCTGTGTCGCAGGTGGTTGTACAAGGAGTGCTTGATATCCATGTAGATGAATGGATGCTGTGCGAAGACAAAGACATCGAGCTGAATAAGGATCTGCACGCAGGGCTCTGGACCTTGAACAGTGAGATCCCAGGTGATTCTTCCCCTTTGTATAGCAAATATAGGTGTTTCCCGCTAAGTGTCCTTTTGTATCCTCTAGGATGCTGCAGACATCCTATTATCTGATATAGGTCCCCTCTGCCAAACGTTTTCCTTTTATGTTTTCTTTGCGAAGCCGCATCGTTTCATCCTTTCTCCGTCCTGTGACTTCGCTTTGTGTCGTTCCGCGTCCGTCTCGCTTCCTCTATGTCCATTTTTTTCCTGAAAGATTTGAGTTGCGACAGGAGAGCACGCGGATGCCTAGCGGAGTATAGCGGCATATAACGGATGCGCAAGATTGTAGACGGATGTTCCCCGTATGTGCTTGCGTATGCAACGACGTGTGATACATTTCCAATTTCAAAGTTTGATGGTGGAACCACTAGTAGACGCGATGCTGGAGATTAAAGAGGATGAAAACGAGCGTAGTACAGAACGGAAGCATCACGTTAACACGGTGGCAGTGTTTCTCTCGTTTACACATCATTGTGCAGTTGACTGGGCTTTTAGCCAATAGTGTATCTTTAGATGTACTACAAAGCCTTCCAATTTATAGTACCTGAAACCTTATTTTACAAAAAAAAGCTGTGAATTTTATGCTACTTAATATTTTGGATAAGTTGTATATTTAGATTCCCAGGATTGAAGATTCTATTTGTACACATTCACATATATACGATTAGTATAACACTCTGTGGGATGCCCTTGCAGAAGAATGGGCAATATCTTCTGGTGAGTGAGTTATTTTGTTCCTTGCTTGCTGTTACAAATTTTTCAACCACATTCTCTTCTTGAGCTATGCACGTATTACTTATTCATCATGTGAGAAATAGAAAATAATAGTGATCTTCATTCACAACAATTCATGTTTTAAGTTTAATGTGCTGAAAAATTACAAAGAAATGATTTTTCACAGTTAACTTCGATGTTGGCAACTGGATTATTAGATCTGTAGTGTATGGGTCATGTGATCCCTTTTGCTCTTGTGACAATAACGTCAAAGAGGAATCCAAATTCACTAAATTTAATTACAATTAAATCTGCACGGTTCCCCTATATTGTGCAAAGAGGACATAGAATGGACAAAATTTAAACAACTGTTTTATTTAGAACTGTTTTGTGGTTCAGGTGACGTTTACTCATTGAGTAGGTGATTGGAGGTTAATCTCCTGATCGCAAGGACCACATGTGAGTAGGAGGAAGCAAAGAGCAACCATACCTGTAATCCTCCAAAAACCAAAATTACACGAGAAACAAAAGTGACACCCATTATGTTTGCAAAACTCAAATAGCAATTAAAGTGAATGTAACCAACATTACTTGATGCTGGAAAAAGATTTATCACCTCACATTACACTGAGAACAATAGCGAGAAGTAGATATTACAGAAATAAAATATCTAGTAAGAAGACTGAGAGTTTAGAACAGCGGTGAGAGAAGAGCTCGTAGAGACAGAGAGAGAAGGGAGGGGCAAGGCAAATAACATGGGAAGAGAAGATAGAAGGGAGAAGGAGCTCTGAAGTATGTTTCCAGAAAGGAAATTATCAGGCCTGTGTTAAGAAGCCTGAACGCTTGTGAATTAAATGCTACACCTAATCAATTTTGAATATGCAAATTGGTACTTTTTCACCAGAGAAATTTGGCACCCAAATCCTTTCTTTTAAGCACATGCAGCAAGGAACAGCTGTGTGCTGGTGTTGAGTTCTTTAGTGCTTCCCACATAATATTCAGGTGAATTAACTCTGAAGCAATAGTGAACTTATCAGGATCTCTGCACTGTATCCACATTGATGGTTCCTCTGCCCAATTTCCCCTTAACGCCGTCCACTGATTTTAGGATCAGAGGATGTAAAACATTTTTACAAGCTGCCATCCATTCGGAACGCTTATGATCCGTTGTTGTACTCCCTGATTATGTTTTATATGCTTATCAGCGAGGATCTGTTCCCCTTGATTCATCCGCGCAAGGAGTTTGAGCGCCAAAATTTGAAGATGAACTTATCGCGCCAAGTGTACGATGTACATCGAAAGTATACGGGCACATGTTCTATGTCTCATATCCATAAATGTCCGCTTTCTTCTCATGCAATCACTCTGGACTTCCTCGCAACTCAATCTGCTGCAACTGGAAAGACAGAAAGAGAGGAAACAAAGATACTGGACTCTAATACTCATTAGTTCACGGAAATGAAAGAGCCTTGCATCATTATCCAATGTGGACATCCCCTTCGCTTCTTAGGCGTAACATGATGCCTATCCGTATTCATTACCTATGCGTCCGCTGCGAAAATTTCCAGGGAACCCTTCGGATTGTGTCATCGCTCCCCTCAGTCAGCTTTACTATCCAGCTCAGCTTCCTATGAAATCCGTTTAACTACTCCGATAACTGTTTACCACTCCATCTTATTCAGTTTGGTCTTATGTTTTCACCACTTTTTGAAGCGGATGACAACGGATGGAGCCACCCCCAAAATTTTGCTCGTCAGCTGTGTCCTTTATGCATACGTTTTGGTTCGGTTCAGTTCTATTCTATTCTGTTTTATTCTACTCTGCTCTGCTCTGCTCTACTCATATTCTATTCTATTCTTTCCTATTCTATTCTATTTAGCAACTGTTCAAAGTTACAACATCAACAAAAAAGTGTCTTAAGACTATTGTACAATCATTGCGGCTTCTCCATGGTCATGTGATCAAAATTCAGACCTTTGGCAACTGACTCAACTGACACAGTGTTCCAGGATCGTGTCATCCCCTTTTGCAACCTTCTGACCAGCAAAGTCAATCATGAAATCAAATTCACTTAACAACCATGTTACTAATTGTGCAATTGCAGTGATTCACTTAACAACGGTGGCAAGAAAGGATATAAAATGGGACAAAACTCAAATGTCTCATTTAGCAACATAAATTTTGAGCTCAATTGTTGTTGTAAGTTGAAAACTACCTGCATACTACATTCAAATGTCAACAAGAAAAAATTTAAATAAGTAGTCCTTGACTTACGATACTAATTGAGCTCAAAATTTATGTTGCTAAATGAGACATTTGTTAAGTGAGTTTTGACCCATTTTATGATTTTTTTGCCACAGCTGTTAAATTAATCACTGCAGTTGCTAAGTGAAACACATGATCTTCTAGTGAATCCAGGATTTCCTCACTGACTTTGCTTGTCACAAATGCTGATCACATGACCCAGGAATGCGGCAACCATCGTAAATACATGCTGGTTGCAAATAAGCTTCAAAATTTTTATCATGTGACTCAGTGGTAGGATTCAAAAATTTGTACTGTCTTCACTTCAATAATGGCAGAAAGATTTAAAAGATATTTGAATAACTTTATTCATCCTGGTCAAAATAGGTTTTCACCAAAGAGACAAAAACAACATGAGAATCCTGGACACTTTGGAATATTACGAGACACATCCTGTAAAACAAATGGCTTTGATATTTCTAGATGCACAGAAGGCATTTGATAATGTGAATTGGTGATTCATGTTATTACAATTGAAGCAGATGGGCTTTGGTAAGAAATTTATTCAAGCCATAGAAGCTATATATCATAAACAAACAGCAAAGGTAAATGATAAATGGGGAATTGACAGATTGTATTGATATAAAGAAAGGGACAAGACAAGGTTGCCCGCTGCCACCTCTGTTGTTTGTGTTAACATTAGAAGTACTAAATAGAAATATTAGAGAAGAAAAAGATATAAAAGGAATTAAAATTAAAAAGGAAGAATATAAACTACAAGCATTTGCGGATGACCTGCTTTTATCTTAGAGGATCCATTAGAAACAGCACTTGTTGAGAGAAAAGATAGAGGAATATGGAAAGGTAGCAGGTTTGAAAATAGACAAAATGAAGATTTTGACAATGAATATGCTAGCAAAACGAAAGGAAGAATTGGCTGAAGTTTTGAAGATCCAGGTCACAAATAAGGTTAAGTATTTGGGGATACATTTGACAGCAAGATGTGGTACACTTAAAGAGAACGATTATTATAAACTCAAACAACAGATTGTGACAGACTTGGCAAAATAGGAAAATTTACAACTATCATTAATAGGGAGAATATCAACAATTAAGATGAATATATTACTTAGAATTCTATACCTGTTCTAGACAATTCCAATTAAGTTAGGGAAAGATTATTTTGAAGATTTGAATAAAATAGTGTTGAAGTATATTTGGCAGGGAAGGAAGAGGAGAATAAAATTAAAATTATTGCAAGATGCTAGAATAAGAGGAGGATTTGGCCTGCCTAATTGGGAGTTATATTATCAGGCGACAACTCTGATGTGGGTCAAGAAATGGATAGCACTAAGAAATACTAGATTACTGACACTAGAAGGACATGATTTGCTGTTGGGATGGCATGCCTATGAAATAAGGGATCTAAAACACATAGGTATTTTAGAAGACATTATATAGGAGAGGCTTTGTTATTAAATTGGGAGAAAATTAAAAAAACATTGTTTAAAAATTCCAGTCTGACTATCAACTATTGAATCTTTTTCATACTCAGTAATATATAAAATGGAGCAAACAGTTAGATATGGCGAAATACTGAATGAAAAGGGTGAACTTAAATCTATGCAAGAACTAGAAGAACAAGATATAAGAATGAATTGGTTTTTATATGTGCAAATACATTCTAGATATGATAAAGATTTTAAAGCAGAAGGTTTTTATGACTAATTGACTGACTTAGATAAAATTTTGACAGGTACTGATGAAAAGTTCTGTCATTCTGACATAGCAGAAGGCTAGCCCCAAATTTAAAGCTGAAACAGCTGTGAAAGTCTGATTCATAGACAAACTCAATACAGAAGCCTGATGATGGCAGATGAGATTCTGCCGAAACGTTGCGACAACTTTAAAAGCACAGCTACAATGACGTGGGATAATACCTGAAGGAAGCTGAACAGCATATATATACATACATACACACACACACACACACACACACACACACACGATGGATAATATGAGAATTTATATAAATTATAAGTGAGGACTATGGAGATGAAGCACAAAAGACTGACACACTGTATGTAACTGGAAGATGGTTTCATGTTTTATGTTTTGTTTGTGTATGTTTGTTTAAAAAATAAAAATTCCTTAAAAAAAATGTGTACTGCCGGTTCTGTGGACATGGCTTGGTGGGTGTGGCAGGGGAAGGATATACTGCAAAATCTCCATTCCCTCCCCACCCCACTAACCTGCTTTCCAGCTCTGTTCTCCTGTGCAGGGCAACCAAAGGAGACCCAGCCAATCAGCTGGGACTCAATGGGGGGTAGAGAATAGATGGGGGTGGGGCCAGTCAGAGGGGGTATTGGCCAGCTCTCCAAACTATTCAAAATTTCCACGACCGGTTTTCCAGAACTGTTGAATACCATCTCTGAAGTGACCGTGAGAATGCTGTGACAGTCTTAAATGGGATTTACCAGTTATAAATCAGTTTTTTAAATGTCACATAAATGTCATATAAATAAAGACCCACCATAATTTTAAATTTTTTAAACCACACACATGCACATTAAATCCTAGATCTAACAAACAGAATTCATTGATGCATCAAACCTCCTTCTTAATGTTGTTCTTATCATATACTTAATTCTTTCCCAAAATCTCAAACAATCCTTCCAACACACTCATCCTCCAATTACAATTATAAATATTTTGTTCTTTCTATTAATTAGAAAAAGATTTGGGGCAGTTATTTGCTATAGTTCATTTTATTCTTTGCAAATAATCTTTTTTTTTAAAAAGAAGAAGCAGCTACTTAAACTTAATCCAGTTTCTCCCAAAGCTTCCAAAACAGTGAAAATTCTTTGCCAGCAACTCATTTTGGCCCTGAAGCACTAAATATTGACATTTTCCTGTTTGCCAATACCAACTGACCAGCTGTAGTTTATATTTAAATGCAGGGAGTCTTTGGCTTGTAGCCATTTGTTTAGTGACCATTCAAAGATCAAGCATCATAAGATCAAGTTAGGTGCTAATACCACTCTATAAAGCCTTAGTAAGAACACACCTAGAGTACTACATCCAGTTTTGGTTACCACACTATAAAAAAAGATGTTGAGACTAGAAAAAGTACAAAGTGCAACCAGGATGATGAGGGGACTGGAGGATAAATAACATACGATGAACGGTTGCAGGAACTGGGCTTGGCTAGTCTAGGGAAGAGAAGAGAAGGACCAGGGGAGACAGGAGAGCATCTTCCAATATTGGAGGGGCTACCACAGAGAGGAGGAGGGAATCAAGCTATTTTCTAAGGCACCCCAAGGCCAGACAAGGAATAATGCATGAAAACTAAACAAGGAGAGAAGCAACCTGGAAATAAGGATGAATTTTCTGACAGGGAAAACCATCAACCAAATGAACAGAAGTTGCCCTCAGAAGTTGTGGGAGCGTCATCTCTTGAAGCTTTCAATAAGAGACTGAACTGCCCTCTGTCAGAAAGGTGTAGGGTCTCCCGCTTGGGCGGAGGGTTGGACTAGATGACCTACAAGTTCCTTTCCAACTCTGTTAAATCTACAGTTAACAATGGCACTGAAAAAGTGACTTATGACTACTTTTCATACTTACAACCATTGCAATATTCCCATGGTCACATGATTAAAATTCAGAAGCTCAACAACTGACATCAGTGTCCTGGGGTCGCATGATTCCCTTTTGTGACCTTCTGATGAGTAAAGTCAATGGAGAAGCCAGATTCACTTCACAACCATGTTGCTTAATTAGCAACTGGAATGATTCACTTAATAATATCTGTAGCAAGAAATATGGGGCAAAATTCACTTAATAAAATAACTCTGTCTCACTTAGTAATTAGTAACAAATTTTGGGCTCAGTTATGGTTGTAAGTTGAGGACTAACTACATGCCACAAAATATACAGACACAATATTAATTGCTAATATATTCTTTTTTTATTATTAGTTTATAGTACAAAATGCAAAAATACCAAAGAAAATAGTAGGAAAACAAGGGAGGGAAAAAGGGAAGGGAAAAGAAAAAAGAAAGAAAAGGTGTTGACTTCCAATTCCCTTTGGTACAGAAAAATAAGATAATAGCATTAAACCTCAACTTTTAATTTTGACATAATAGTAGCCATTTCTAGCCATTTCTACAACCACAAACCTATTTAATCGGTAAAACCTAAAATCAGAGTTTCCTCTTTTCTGCCTCAAGCACAAGGTCCAAAAGTGGTTTTCAAGTCGTAACAAAAATAATTCTATTTTTTTTTCTTAAATTAAAGCAGCCAATTTTAATCATCCCTGCTAAGTCCATGAACTTTTGCAGCCACTCCTCCATTGTGGGAATCAAATTGCCCTTCCATTTCTGTGCATAAACTTAACTTGCTGCCTTTAATATATCTAATATCAAAGTTCCATTTTCCCCCCAAGTCTTTTTCAGTTAAACCCAAAAGAAAAGTTTCTGGTTCTCTCTTTATATTCCCTTTGAGAATCTTCTGAGATTCACATTAAGATGTGAATCCTACTCCAATATTTTTTTGCTAGTTACAAATATATTCATCAGATAGACTCGGTCAGAGTTTGGTGAATGTGCTGTGTGGGTTGTGTCTGACTTCTAAAGGCAAACACACCGAGTGCCCAGGGGAACACAAAAGCCATAGCAGAAGAGAAGCTACTAACTAAAGGTCAATGTCACAGCTGTTTTTAGGGCCACCAGATGTCCCAGAGTCAAATTTGTAATGCAATCATCAGCAGGAAAAATTTCTGGAAAAAAAAGACACAATGCTAGAACTGTCTTTTTCATTCGTCCAAAAATGTTCCTCTTCCATAATTCTCCAATTTTATTATTTTAAAAATCTTTGGGTCTTGTTTCTGAAAAGGGTTAGAAAAGGCATTGGTGTGTCAACATAATTTAACAGAATAACAAAGTTGGAAAAAACCTTGGAAGTCTTCTAGTCCAATCCCCTGCCTTGGCAGGAAACCCTACACCACTTCAAACAAAGGGTTATCCAACATCTTAAAAACTTTCAGTGTTGGAGCATTCACAAATTCTGGAGGCAAGTTGTTCCACTGGTTAATTGCATTAACTGTCAGGAAATTCCTCCTTAGTTCTAGATGGCTTCTCTTCATGATTAGTTTCCATCCATTGTTTCATGTCCTGCCTTCAGGTGCTTTGGAGAATAACTTGATTCCCTCTTCTTTGGGGCAACAACCCTTGATATCTTGGAACAGGGGTTGCCAACCTTTTGTACCTCAGGGACCACCAAACTCATCATTTTAAATCCCGCAATCCCTGGGAAAATCCCCAAAAAAGTCTGAAGGAAAATTCCTCACCTTGTTTTCCTACCAATCAATCATTCTTTATTTGGGATTGTAGGATACCATCTCCAGCTCCGTTCTCGGGGGAGAGAGGGAGGAGGGGGGGAAGGGAGAAACTTTTGGCTGCATGCAAGGAAAGCAGCAGAAGCTGCAGAAGTCTTTCTTTCTCTCCCCCAAACTCCGTCACAAATGAGACTTGTGCCAGCGCAGCCTCTTGGAGCAGGAGGCCTTGCAGGATCCCAAAGATTCATTTATGGCGGAATTTGGGGGAGAGAAAGAAAGACTTTTGCTGCTTTCCTTGCGTGCAGCCAAAAGGAGAAGAAGAAAGAAGCGGAAAGAAGCAGCTCGGTGGCCAGACCAGGCACATGGGGTGATCCGGGCAAGTTCCCCCCTTCGTCCTTTCCCCCCTTCCCCTCACTACCTCATGTTATACACAGTGCAAATGATGCAAGCCTTGTGTTCCCATGGGCCATGTTGGCAGCACAGCCTTGTGTTCCTGCACAGCCTGGATTAATTGCTTTGGGGGTGACATTTCTCTGCGGACCACCAAAATTTTCTCATGGACCACCAGTGGTCCCCAGCCCGCTGGTTGGCAAGCACTATCTTGGAAGACTGCAATCGTGTCTTCCCTAGTCCTTCTTTTCATTAAACTAGACATACTCAATTTCTGCCACCATTCTTCATTTGTTTTAACCTCCAGTTCCCTAATCCTCTTTCTTGCTCTTCTCTGCACTCTTTCCAGAGTCTCAACTTCTTTTTTATATAGTAATTATTAACTTATAGCCACAATTGAGTTCCAATTTTCAATTGCTAAGCAAGACAGTTGTTAAGATACTTTTGCTTTATTGTATGACCTTTCTTGCCACAGTTGATAAGTGAATCACAAAACTAGTTAAATGACTTTGGAGCCAGACATTCTCTCACTCAGCCCAACACTGTGCAAGCTGGTTGTTGTGGGAAAATAGGACGTATTAAGTATTAAATGTGCTGCATTTGTACACAATAAAACTGACCCATAAATATGTTGATAGATTGATACACGTACTCATCCACTTACAACCGCAGCTGGGGCCAGAATTTCTGTAGACCAGCAAAACAGTTATTAAATCAGCTAGTTTTGTGTTCAGCAAATCACTGCAGATCTTAAATGAAGTATGTGGTTGTTAAGTGAATCTGGCTTCCCCTATTCATTTTGCTTATCAGGAGTTGGCTGGGAAGGTTGCAGATGGTGATCAGATGATCCAGGAATGCTGCTGTTGATTGTAAATATATGCCAGCTGCCAAGCTACTATCAAACTTTGATCATGCAGCAAGAGATGCTGCAATAACATAAGTACCAGGACCGGTTTAAGTCACATTTCTCATTGTTACTCTAACTTTGAATGGTCTCTGAATGAATAAAAATACTTATATATAGTTTTATAGTGCTTTACAGCCCTCTCTAAGCGGTTTATAGGGTGAACAATCTGGGTCCTCATTTTACCCACCTTGGAAGGATGGAAGCCTGAGTCAACCTTGAGCCTGATGGGATTCAAACTGCCAAACTACAGGCAACAGAAGTGGTCTGTAGTACTCTCTCTCTCTCTCTCTCTCTCTGTGTGTGTGTGTGTATTCGTATACACATACATACATATATATGAGTGTGTGTATATAATACATGTGTACATACATACATACATACATGCATGTATACATCCATATCGAGAGAGAGAGAGAGAGAAATCTATTTGTCTGTCTCTAGTCCTTGACTTACAACTATTCATTCAGATACTCTGGTACTATTACTATTCAGTATTTATTAGACTCTGGTACATTTACCAGGAAAGAAGAAGATAGGTGGTTAGAGAGAGACAGATGAGAGAGATGACAAATATGAGATAGAGATAGATAGATGATTGATGATAGATAGGTAGATAGGTAGGTAGATGATTGATGATAGATAGATAGATAGATGATAGGATAGATGATAGATAGATAGATAGATAGATAGATAGATAGATAGATAGATAGATAGATAGATATAGATAGATGTCAAAAGACAGAAAAGAAAGTAATAATTAGATGCACAATTGCCCTACCAACTCTCTGGTTTAGGTTTCTCTGCTTAGTATTCCAAATCAAGTTTTCTCATCCACCAGGTAGATGAGGGGCTGGGTTTTGTACTAGACATCAACTCATCCATCTTCTACCAAGCTGACAGCAATATTGATCTCATGTAAGATGAATAGTTATGTCTGAAGAAGCTATCTGCAAACGAACCAGTAAAATTAGACTGCCAAAATAAATAATCAGAATTAAGACTTTAACTTTAGCCTTGAACATTCAGAAACAGGATGGGTAGAAGGTATTTCAAATTTATGTTGGCAGTACAAAAAACGAAAACGGCACTGAAGATATTACCTAGACAAGTAAGAAAACATCTGCAACAAAACGACCAAGTTCAGAGACCACCAGGAACTCCTAAGGGGAATTTTACCATGCTGGATGGATGTTTTAAAAAGCTAGAAAATTCTGAATTTAGATATATACAATGGTTCAGAGGATTTTAAAAATTAATATTCAACTGGGACCAGAGGTTTTTCCTTTAGGACTGAAGAGCAAACATTTAGGGGGAAAAAGTCATAGGACTTTATTGTTGTATTTAATGACTGCAGTGATTACAGGTTCCTCGCCTTGTGATTGCTATTGAGCCCAAAAATTCCATTGCCCGTTATAAAGTGAGTTTTATCCCACATTACCATTTTACTTAAGTGAATCACTATAGTTGTGAAGTTAATTGATAAATTAATCAGGTTTCCTGATTAATGACTTTGCTTATCAGAAAGTTGCAAAAGGGCATCATGGCAACTGTCATAAATATGAGCCAGTTTCCAAGCATCTGAATTTTGATCACATGACCAGGGATGTTGCAATGGTTGTAAGTGTGAAAAATGGTCCTAAGTTTTTCATTGCATCTTATTGCACAAAGAAGCTATAATGGAGCCTGTCTTGAACAGAAGGCTAGAGTACATGACCTCTAAGGTAAGTCATTGCTATGACAGGTGCAGTATTTTGCAATATATGACTTTTTTGCCCATTTCTGGCAAAAAAAAAGAACCCTATTGGCAGAGCTAGATTCAGTTAAAGATCATGGGTGTTCATTTTACAACTTGAAAAAATGGTCATAAAATCAGATCTGGTAACATGATGATTCAACTAATAATTTCCCTGGCAACAAAAAAGCAGCAAGGATGATTGCTGGACTGGAGAATAAAACATAGGAAGAACGGTTGCAGGATCTGGCTATGTCTAGTCTAATGAAAATAAGGACTAGGGGTGATAGGATAGCAGTCTTCCAATATCTCAGGGGCTGCCACAAAGAAAAGGGAGTCAAGCTATTCTCCAGAGCATCTGAGGCAGAGGTGGTATTCAGCAGGTTCTGACCAGTTCTGGAGAACTGGAAGTGGAAATTGTGAGTAGTTTAGAGAACCGGCCAATACCACCTCTGACTGGCTCTGCCCCCCTCTATTCTCTGATCGAATCCCAGCTGATCGGCTGGGTCTTCTTTGATTGTCCAGCACAGGAGAATGGAGCTAGAAAGCAGGTTAGTGTGGTGAAGAGGGAATGGGATTTGCAGTAACCTTCACCCAGGACTGTGGAGGAAATGGGGATTTTACAGTATCCTTCCCCTGCCACGCCACCAAGCAACGCCCACCAAGCGACACCATGACCACCAAATCACGTCCACAGAACGGGTAATAAAAAAATTTGAATCCCACCACTGACTTGAGGGTAGGACAAGAAGCCATGGATGGAAACTGATCAAGGAAAGAAACAACTTAGAACTAAGGAGAAATTTCCTGATCGAATAATTAATCAGTGGAACTTCTTGCCTCCAGAAGCTGTAAATGCTCTAACACTGGAAGTTTTTAAGAAGAGATTGGATCAACCATTTGTCTGAAGTGGTGTAGGGTTTCCTGCCTAAGCAGGGGATTGGATTAGAAGACCTCCAAGGTCCTTCCCAACCTTGTTATTCTATTATTTCAAATCAAGCACTCTTCATCCGAAAAGAAGGATGCAAAAATGAATGTGTAAATGCAGGGATGATGGTCTGGGCATTCAGAATGATCAGCTGCTTTTCCCTAAAATTAGAAATATAGCTGGGGAGGGGGATAGGAATGTAGCTGTGTTGGAGTTGCAGCCCTGGAAACAGGCTTGGCTTGGAGTCAGCAATATTTAAGGAGGCTGGGTAAGAGACATAAGGCTCTGGAGGCAGCGCGTTGTTATTCTTAAAAAAATAAACTTGTCCACAGTTTTGCTTTGGAAGCATGCTCAGAATCAAAAGTAAAACTAGGTATAGTTAACCTAGAATAAAAAGAGAAGAGATTTCAGGCCATCTAGGACAGGTATCCTCAACCTACAACCATGACTGACCCCAACATTTCTGTTGCTGTGGAATGTTTGTGCAGTGAATTTGGCCCCAATTTTACAATGATCATGATTGTTAAGTGAAATACTGCAGTTATTTAAGTTAGTAACATGGTTAAGTGAATCTGGCTTCCCCATTGGCTTTGCTTGCAAAAGGGGAATCACATCACCCCTGGACACTGCAACCATCATGAGTCTGTTACCAAGGGTCGAAATTCTCATTGCATGGTCATGGGCATGGGGTGGGATTCAAAAATCCCAGCAACCAGTTGCTGGGTGGGCAATGCCACGGTGGATGGGGCCTACCAGAGCTTCCTGTTTCCGGCTTCCGGTGGGGCTCCAGGGACCGGGAGAGGTCGTTTTCATCCTCCCAAGAGTCCAGAGGCCTCCCCTGGGCCTCTGGGAGGGCGAAAACAGCCTCCCCTGGCCTCTGGAGGCCCACCAGAAGCTAAAATTAGGCCCTTTTTAGTGCCACTTCCGGTTTTTCTGGAAGGTCCATTCTCCCCCTTCCCAGAGCCTCCACCCAGACCCTGCAGTTACCTCCATCAAAAATGAGCTACCTGGAGACTCGTGGGAGGGAATGGGAGGGGCTAGCCTGTCAGTTGAAATACCAGTTCGGTGAACCAGTTGTAACTTTAATATCCGGTTTGCCCAAACCGGTAGGATCCCACCCGTAGCCGTGGGGATGCTACAATTTATAATGCCTTGGTAAGACCACATGTGGGCAGGATCCAGCCTGTGGGGTTGCTTTTGATCTGGCCCATGGGGCTACCCTGGAAACAGCGAAGGACCAGGCCACGGTGCCTCACAGTGCCAGCAAAAATCAGTTTTCACTGTCAGAGAGTTTTAGGAGGCCATCGCAGGCAAAAACGGACTTCATAGTTTTCGTTAGCAGAGCGCTTAAGTCACCACAAGCATCCATGAGCAGGGGTGGGCTTCAAACATTTTAGCAATGAGTTCTCTGCCTGGTTGCTGGGTGCACATGGCCATGGTGAACGTGGCCTAGTCTGCCTCCTGCACCATGGTGGCAGGGGACGTTTTTGTCCTCCCCGGGTTCCGGAAGCTTTCTTCGAACCTCCAGGAGGGTGAAAATGGCCTCCCAGGCTCCGGAGGCTCTCTGGAAGCCAGAAACAGACCCATTTCCGGCCTTCCCGAACTTCCAGGAGGCTTGTTTTTCACCCTCCCTGAGCCTCTGCATGCATCCTGCACTTACCTGCATCCAAAATGGGCCATGTGGGGACTCCAGGGAGGGAGAGGAGGAGTGGGTAGGGCCAGTCAGGAGTAGGATTTGGGGGTTCCCCAAACTGCACAGAATCTTAGTTGGGGGGCTCTCCCGAAACCCTGAGGACCCCCAGCAGCCCAGCCCTGTCCACAAGGGATGTTGAGCTGGCCACACACACAGCCTTCCTGAGGTCAAACACAATCCTGATGTGGCCCTCAATGAAATCATGGCTGACATCCCTGCTCTAGAAAGAGTGCAGTGAAGAGCAACCAAAATGATCGGGAGACTGGAGGCTAAAACATGAACACCATTTGGAGGAGTTTGGTATGTCTAGTTTAATGAAGAGAAGGACTAGGGGGTGACATAATAGCAGTATTTCAGTATTTGAGGGGCTACCCCAAAAAAGAGGGAGTCAAGCTATTCTCCAAATCATCTGAAGGCAGGTTGAGAAGCAATGGATGGAAACTAATCAAGGAGAGAAGCAGCCTAGAAATTTCCTGACAGTGAGAACAATTAATCAGTGGAACAACTTGCCTCCAGAAGTTTGGAGTCCTTCAACACTGGAGGTTTTTAAGAAGAGATTGGACAACCATTTGTCTGCAATGGTGTAGGGTTTCCTGCCTAAGCAGGGGGTTGGACTAGAAGACCTCCAAGGTCCCTTCCAATTCTGTCATTCTGTTCTGCTCTGTCTGGAGTTGTATGACACCACATTGTATTACAAAACCAGCGTGATCTAGGTGTTAAGGAGCTAGGCTAGCATTAAAGAGACTCAGGTTCGAGTCCTGCTCACAAAAGCTTCCTGGGAAATTAGAACACAACCCTTCCCTCTCGACCTAAAAGTTTGGGGTAGTGAGGAAAGGCTGAACTGGAGTGGAAAATCCTTTCAGCCATGAAAAAAAAACCTGAGTAATTTTGAGTCAATGTTTATCTTTCAGTCCTGACTATTTTGCAGGGTTGCTGTGGTGGGAGAAAACTGAACTCCCCTTCAGCTCCTGAAATAAATCCAGGATTTATTTGTAGCAAATAACTCAATCCATATCACAGCTTGGATCAACAGACAATCTCTTTGCAAAGTCCATAAAATGGGGGAGGAAGATGATAACGCAAAGGTTACCGCCATCTTAACTTTTTTGATCTATCTTGGTGGACGACCATGGGTTGGAAAGCATGAAGGAAGCAGCCTGGCTATTCCCCAATTCAGGTAAAGATGCATTTTCTCCAGAAGCACGTATAAAGTGGGAATAAAATATTAATAACAATAATTTGATACAGCACCAACAGCACATGGCTCTCAATGGTTTAGCATTTAAAAATACAGTTCCCTTACTGCATGTTTGAAAATCTTGGAGGTGCTCAATTATTTACTATTTAAAATCATTTTTTAAATAAAATATTTGGCACCTCCTAGATGAAAATAGAGCAGGCAATAGCTGCATTAATTCCCTCCTTCACTACAGCACAAAGAAAACTATCAAAGGAAGGTGCAGATAGATAAGAGACCTATAAAAGTACACATATAGACTGGGTGAAACTTGGCTTAATAGTAATCACCGGGAGGTGGATCTTGGAGTCTTAGGGGATAACCAGTTAAACATGAACCAGCAGTGTGCGGTGGCAGCCAAAAAAGCCAAAGCAATCCTAAATTGCATTAACAGAGGGATACAATTGAGATCAAGGGAGGTACTAATACCACTCTGTAAAGCCTTAGTAAGGACACACCTAGAGTACTGCATCCTGCTTTGATCACCACACTATAAAAAAGATGTTGAGACTCTGGAAAGAGTGCAGAGAAGAGCAACCAGGATTATGGGACTGGAGGCTAAAACATTTGAAGAACAGTTATAGGAACTGGGCCTGGCTAGTCTGGTGAAAAGAAGGACCAGGGAGACATGATAGAGGTCTTCCAATATTTCAGAGGCTGCCACAGAGAGGAGGGGGGTCCAGCTATGTTCTAAATCATCTGAAGGCCAGAAAAAGAATAATGGATGGAAACTGAACAAGCAGAGATTCAACCTAAAAATAAGGAGAAACTTTTGGACATTGAGAACAATCAAACAATGGAAGAGAAATTGCCTTCAGAAGTTGTGGGAGCTTCATCACTGGAGGCTTTCAAGAAGAGATTGGACTGCCCTCTGTAAGAAATGGTGCAGGGTCTCCTACTTGGGTGGGGGGTTGGACTAGATGACCTACAAGGTCCCTTCCAACTCTGTTGTAAATCTGTAGACAGAGTAGCCCATAATTGCACAGATGCTGCAAACAGCTGTAAACGCAACCCTGCTGCCAAGAACCCAATCATGTAACTGGTTTAGTGTGTGTATGTGTGGCTGCTGGAACTCCAGAACCCAGTCAAATGTCACTCTGGGGAGGTCTGTCAGCACTTTAAACAATTGTTAAGTGAGCGGTCATTAAGTAAGGACTAAGTCCAGGAATACCTGTATTTGTATTAAATCTACAGGTATTCCTGGACTTAGGACAACAACTGAGCCCAAAATTTATGTTGCCAAGTGAGACATTTGTTAAGTGAGGTTTGCCCCGCTTTCTTGCCACAGTTGTTAAGTGAATCACTGCAATTGTTCACTTAATAACACAGTTGTTAAGTGGACCTGGCTTCCCCATCAGCTTTGCTTGTCAGAAGGTCGCAAAAGAGGGGAAAATCAAATTATTTTGGGACACTGCAACCCTCACAAGTCAATTGCCAAGCATCCAAAATTTGATCACCTGACTGTGAGGATCGTAATGCAATGGTCATAAGGACGAAAAACAGTCATGTCACTTTTTTTCAGTGCCATTTAACTTCAAACAGTTACTATATGAACTGTTGTAAGTCAAGGACTACCTGTATAGTTTAACTTACCTCTCTAAACATACAAATTTTCCACCATGTGATTTTTCTCTTTATAATATGTTCTGTTTAATCAACAAAGTCATAAATCACAAATCGGGGGGAGGGGTTTCCATCCCCCTCCCATTTTTTGTAAAATGTCCCATCCAGTCATTAATGTAGATCATGTCTTTTCTCCAATCAAAGAAATTGGTTTATCCACCAGTCTCATCAATCAGTCTCCCACATTGGGCTCTGTCAGTTTTTTCCATTGCAGAGCATATAGTAGTAGGATAATCAATTAAAGGTAATCCTCGGCTTACAAACTTATTGAAGTCTGTCTGTTACCGTTATATGTCATAATAGTTGTAAAGTGGATCATCCATAACTGTGAAAAGGGATGTTGGAGTACCAGTGGACAATCGTTTAAATATGAGCCAGCGTTGTGCTGCAGCTGTCTGAAGTGTTCCGATATCTCAGGGGCTGCCCCAAAGAAGAGGGAGTCAAGCTATTCTCCAAAGCACCTGAAGGCAGGAGAAGAAGCAACAGATGGAAACTCATCCAGGAGACAAGAAACCTGGAACTAAGGATAGATTTCCTGACAGCGAGAACAATGNAAGAAGAGGGAGTCAAGCTATTCTCCAAAGCACCTGAAGGCAGGAGAAGAAGCAACAGATGGAAACTCATCAAGGAGAGAAGCAACCTGGAATTTAAGGAGAAACTTCTTGACAGTGGGGACAATTAATCAGGAACAACTTGCCTGCAGAAATTGTGAAAGCTCCAACACTGGAAAATTTTAAAAAGATGTTGGATAACCATTTGTCTGAAGTGGTTTGGGGTTTCCTACCTGGGCAGAGTTGGACTAGAAGATCTCCAAGGTCCCTTCCAACTCTATTATTCTACCACATGTTCAACCCAGTTTTTATATGGTCTTCTTTTGTGGAGTTGGTAAGCAAACCCATTGCCCACTGAAAGGATATGCCGGGGTGTGTTTTTTGATAAAAACATAATAACTTCAGGTCAGTTGCCAAAAATGCAGTCATGTGACTGAGGGGAGGGGCAGCTGTCGGAATTCGGAGCTAGGTTATAAGTTAATCTTGTGGAGGTCCATTGTAACTTTGAACCGACCATACATCAAGAACTATGTGTCCGCAGATAGGCCTCAACTTACAATCATTTGATTGGTGGCCATTTGAAGCGACAATGGCACTGAAAAAAGTGACATGATCAGTTTTCACATTTAATGACCACCACAGCATCCCCACAATCACTTGATCCAAATACAGGCACTTGCAAATGGCATGTATTTATGATGATTGCTATGCCCTGGGGTCATGGGAACACCATCGGTAACTTTCCCAGTCCGCCAGAGCAGGTTCTGACCGGTTCTGGAGAACTGGTAGTAGAAATTTTGAGTAGTTCGGAGAACTGGCAAATCCCACCTCTGACTGGAGATTTTGCAGTGTCCCTCCGCTGGCACGCCCACCAAGCCTCGCCCACAGAACCGGTCGTAAAAAATTTGAATCCCACCCCTGCAGCCCGCTTCCAACAAGCTTCACTTAATGATTGCATGTTTTGCTTAAAAACTGAAATGATTCATTTAACAAGGATAGGCGAGGAGAATGGAATGGAATAGAATAGAATGTGTGAAATAGAATAGAATGTGGAATTGAATGAATATGATAGAATAGAATAGAATAGAATAGAATAGAATAGAATAGAATGTGAAATAGAATGAATAGAATAGATTATGGAATGGAACAGAACAGAATAGAACAGAACGGAACAGAACAGAATAGAATAGACCAGAACAGAATAGAATAGAATATATGGAATGGAACAGAACAGAACAGAACAGAATAGAATAGAATATGGAATGGAACAGAACAGAACAGAATAGAATAGAATAGAATAGAATAGAATAGAATGTGGAATGGAACAGAATAGAACAGAGCAGTATAGAATAGAATAGAATATGGAATGGAACAGAACAGTATAGAATAGAATAGAATAGAATAGAATAGAATAGAATAGAATAGAATGTGGAATGGAATAGAGCAGAGCAGAACAGAATAATCTGGAATGGAGCAGAGCAGAGTAACAGAATAAAGTATAATAGAATAGAACGTTATTGTCACTTTAAATGTATATTAATCAGTATACATTAAAATGACGCTTTGTTGCATTCATTTTTCAAAATATAGCCTCTGTGCATACATACGCATATGCATATATGACACAGAAACATCACAATCTAATTTGAATGAGTATATACATGGTGGTGGTGGGGAGAACATTTCGCATTTACAAGAGGGATGGCAAGGGGATCAAAACTGACAGAATCCAGCAATCTAGATTTAGACAACTTAGATTTCACAGTTGTAGGGGGGAAAGGTTGCAAAATGGGGTGAAAACTCCACTTAACCCCTGTTCTGCTTAGCAAAATAACCTTTGGCCACTGTTGTCATAAGTAGAGGACTACCTATAGTGTGGCCCCCATCTTTGACTTGTTTGACCTCTCTCCTCCGACATCATCCTTCCGAGGTGGGTAAAATGAGGACCCAAAATTATTAGGGGCAAGAGGCTGACTCTGTAAACCACTGAGAGAGGGCTGTAAAGCACGATAAAGCGGTATATAAGTCTAACTACTATTGCTATCATGAATAGTTCAAGGCCGGGGAAGGTTGATGGGTATGAGCCAACGGTCTCCATGCTTCATGCAAATCATGCTAGTTCTGGATAGGGGGATGCCAGCTGCTCAGGGGCGCCAGGGCAGGGCTGAGACATCTGTCATCCACTCCATGCCTGTTATTCCTAAACCCCTTTCTATTTAAAAGGCAACAAAGAGCAGGGAGCTTAAAATACACCCAGGATTGACCAGGACTGACCACCAAAATGCCCAGAGACGAGTGACAGACTAAACACACCCCACCCCTCCAACTCTTTGCATTTCAACAGACATACATAAACAAAGACACACAATTTTGCACAGATTTTAAAATGAGACCTAAAACAAGACCTGCAAAAATGACAGGCGTCAGTTAGTTGCTTCGGGGACATTTAATGGATGACATCCATTTGTGTGAACTTACACTTTTTGAAAGTTGTGGTGGTTGGGTTCCCCTCCTCCCCCCCCCTCCACTGTCAGAACACATTTGCGGTGATAACTCGGATGGGTGCTGTCGAGGGAGGGTCAGGAACGAAAGCTTATGCAAGTTTTAAAGATGCGTTCCAAGATTACATTGCTCAGTTCATTTTAAAGAATGATAACAATGAATCTTCTGGTCTATACTAGGGGTCAATTGACTGGGGGTAGAGTAAGTACACCTTTTGATTTTCCAAGCAGAAATTAGACATCCCATATGTAGGGACATAGTGGCTCAGTGTCTAAGACGCTGAGCTTATTGATCAGAACGGTCAGCAGCTCGGTGGTTTGAATCCCTAGCGCTGCATAACGGAGGGAACTCCTGTTACTTGTCCCAGCTTCTGCCAACCTAGCAGTTCAAAAGTACTTAAAAAATGCAAGTAGAAAAATAGGGATCCCTTTGATGGGAAGGGAACAGTGTTCCATGCGCCTTTGGTGTTTAATCATGCCAGCCACATAACCACGGAGACGTCTTTGGACAGCGCTGGCTCTTCAGCTTTGCAACGGAGATAAGCAGTGCCCCATGGAGCCAGAAACGACTAGCACATATGTGGGAGGGGAACCTTTACCTAATGCATGAATGGAAATGACAGAGTTGGGGTGGGGGGTGAGTGCTTCCAATTAACAGAATAACAGTGTTGGAAGAAATGTCCATCTGGGTTCAGTTCTAAGTAGGAAGAAACACCCTGGAAACATGGATACTGCTTGGAAAGATGGTTTAATGGTGGACAGGACCACATTGAGGTCCTGGCAAAAAATGTACATGGATGAGAGAGTGAGATATATTTACACCCTCTGTTGGCCTTTGAACTTGCTTCCTGTTCCTGTGGCAAAGGCATGTATTCTATTGGTTGCTGTCAGGCTCCCAGGGGTAACTTTGTAGGCTGTCTTGAGTTCCAAGCCTGGTTGAATCTTGCTGGGTGATGTAATGAAGGGGGTTTGGGCAATTCCTATTATGCCTTAATGGCCTTGCCCTGAAGGAACTTGAGTTAAATTAAATTTCATTTTGTTGGATATCGTTTTTCTTCCCTTGTGAAATCACCCAGACTTGAAATGCAAAGAACACCCAAAGTATTTTGCAACTCTCTGAGTTGTTTTGCTCTCGTATGCGTTGTTGCACTTTCTGCCTTCCCAAGAATGCTGTTCAAAAGCAAGCAAGGCCCAGCCCTGGCCCTCTTAATTACATTCTTTCCACCTGCTGTCAATTGTTTCCAACAAATCCTGCCTCTGTTCACTTCTTCCAAGCTGTTTTAATAAAGCTGCTTTTTCCATCTGCTTAAGCTGGTATTATAGGCAGAGCAACAGCCTGAAAAGAAAAGGAAAATTGCCCTCCAGAATCCCAGGAGAGGCCAGTGGGGAGACCTGGGAATCGGAAGGTATAAATATACTGTAGTAGAGCGTGAGCAGAAATGACTCAGCGATTCACAGCTTGTAGCTTGTCTCCTGATGTGGTTGGACTACACTTGCCATCATCTCCAGCCAATACAGCCATTGGTGGGCATTTATAAGAATTGAGGAGATGAGGGCAAAATCTATTGTTGGGGAACTTTGTGGCATTTGGAGAGACAGGTAGGGCAGGAGAGAAAGAGAGAGAGAAAGAGAGTTTCCTCTGAACACCAGTGAGGTAACATGCATGAATACTAGCACAAGAGAGATAGGAGCTAGAGAAAGAACTGGAAGATATGGATGGATGGATGGAAGAAATGATGGATGGATAAATAGAGGAAAAGATAGACGAGAGAAATGATGGGTACATGGATATTGGAAGAGGATGGATGGATGGATGGATGGATGGATGGATGGATGGATGGAAGAGATGATGGATGATAGATGGAGGAAAGGATGGGTAGGATAAATAATGTCTAGATGGATACTGGGAGAGAATGGATGGATATTGGAAAAAAGAATGGATGGATGGATGGAAGGGGGGAGGGAGGGATAGGAGAAATGGATGGATGGAGGGAGGGAGGGAGGGTGGGAAGGATGGATGGGGAAATGATGAATGTTGGGAGAGAGAATGAATGGATGGATGGAATGATGAATGGATATTAGGAGAAATCATGGGTGGAATTATGGATGGATGGGTGAATAATAGATGGATGCATGGGAAAAAAGATGAATGGTTAGATCCATAAAAAAGATGAGAGAGACAACAAACATGTTGAAGAATCTATCTCTAAGATGATAAATCCTGAGTTAGATAGACCAACAATACTCTTCTTTAAAAAAAACCCACTTAGGCATTCAGTCATTATTGCAACATGGTTTGGAGGCAAGAGAGTGATTAATTTCCCCCTCCCCTTCAATTCTCTTATTCAAAAGGACCCCTTTGAAAACCTGACCTGCCACTTAGAAACTTCTGTACATACATACTATCTGCATTATTCTCTCTCTCATTTCTACCACCTTCCCTTCGGGTTGCATGAATGCCATAGACAAAAATGTCATTCATTATCTGGAAGAGGTTTCTTTCTTTGCTTCTGTAGTAAGCTCTTACTTCAATGGGCCATTGCTTTCCCAAGAAAAGTCCTTGAGCTTTTGTTACAAACTAAAATTAATTACACTGCTGGACTCAAAGGTCCTTGGGTGGGTTATTTTATCTTGAGAGAGATCAATTTTGCATTCAGTAGACTGCTACACTACCATGTTGGGTTTCATCAACCTTAAAAAAAAATAGTGAGGAACTAGACAATGAAACTTCTTTTGCCTCCTAGTTTTTTGCCACCCACTTTTTCTAAATATTTGCTTGAAAATGTTGTACATAGCTGGAGATTTTTTTTTTCCAAAGAAGAATTTTAATTGCTTTATGTTTCCTTGCTAATCATACACATATATATTTGACTTATAGTGAGAATAGTTCTCATATATAGGTAGTCCTCCACTTATGACCACAATTGAGCCCCAAATTTATGTTGTTAAGTGAGACAGTTGTTAAGTGAGTTTTGCTTCATTTTCACATCCTTTTTGCCACAGTTGTTAAGTGAATCACTGCAGCTGTTAAGTTAGCATCATTATTGTTAAGTGAATCTGGCTTCCCCCATCAACGTTGCTGGTCAGAAGGTCACAAAAGGGGATCAGATGACGCCAGGACACTGCAGTGGTCATGTGAATCAATGTGAATCAATTGCCAAGCATCTGAATTTTGATCAAGTGACATGGAGGGATGTTTCAATAGTTGTAAGTGTGAAAGTTGCCATAAGTCACTTTTTTCAGTGCCGTTGTAACTCTGGTCATTAAACAAACTGTTGTAAGTCAAGGACTTTCTGCACTTTATCCAAAATGGTTAGATCAGCAATTCTGTGGTTTACTGAGTATATTTCCAAAACCCAGATCTTTCAAATTCTGAATGAAAAAAATATTTGATTTGAATACTGGCTCAGAAAGGTGAAAACAGAAGCCCATTCAAATGTGAAATTAAGTGAATGGTAATGATTTGGTGCTCAAGACACAAATGATTACGCTCAGATTATTCCACTTTGGATGACTGATCTGAAGATCCAGTTCTCTTCAGAAGACCCTGATGCCTTCTGAAAGAAAGGAGAGGAGAGGGAAGGAAAGGGGGAGAGAGGGAGGGGAGGGAAAGGAAAGGAGGAAGGAAAGGAGGAAGAAAGGGAGGGAGGGGAGGGAGGGCAAAAGGAAGGAGAAAGGAAAGGAGGGGGAGGGNGGGGGAGAGAGGGAGGGGAGGGAAAGGAAAGGAGGAAGGAAAGGAGGAAGAAAGGGAGGGAGGGGAGGGAGGGCAAAAGGAAGGAGAAAGGAAAGGAGGGGGAGGGAAGGAAGAGAGGAAAGAAAGAAAAGGAGAAAGAGAAAGGGGGAGGAAGAAAAAGAAAGGGGAGGGAGGAAGAAGGGAGGGAGGATGAATGAAGGAAGGAAAATGGAACGGGGGAGGGAGGAGAGGAAGAAAAAAGAAAAGGAAATGGGAGGGGAAGAAAGGGAGGGAGGAAGGGAGGAATGAAGGAAGGAAAAAGGAAAGGGGAGAGAAGGAAGGAAGAAAGGAAGGAGGGATGAAAGAAGGAAAGGAAAGGAGGGTGGGAGGAAGGAAAAAGGAAAGGAAAGAATGACTAGTGGCAAGAAGAGTGGACTCATGTACAGTGGTGATGGGGACTGCCAGGGAATTGTGCCGCTGGTGTCCAAATGGAGTCAGATGCTAAAACAAACTTGTAGCTTTATATAAATAAATATATTTTACATTTATATTTACAGCCAACAAGATACTCAGGCACATCAGCACATCGTGAGGTAAATCACAAAACCTCATGCAGAACACACTGAAGAAAAGGGGGGAAAAGCAGGAAGAAAAAGGCGGGAAATTCCCTCTTTACATCCAGCAACCAATCATAGCGTAGATTGCCTCACGCAGTCGCTCTCACTCTCCAACCGATCAACTACACTGTGTGTTCTGGCCCATTATATACTTTATTCTTTCAACTATTAAATATCTTAACAGGGATACTGTCAGAAGAATTGAAAAACCCAATTAGGTACAGACCATCTTGGAGAAGGTCTACCTATGTGATTGGTAAGGATCAACATTGACTTCATAGAACATCATGAGTCAACCAATGGAAAGAACCAGATTGCTTCAAAAATTCATAATCCTTGGAAAAGTGGAAGGAAAGAGAAGAGGAAGACAACCTACAGAAGACTGATGGATTTGGTTAGTGGCGATAGGGGCATCATTAGACCAAGATAGAATATATTGTCTTGGAGAAGTTATCTAGGTTATCACTAAGAGTCATCAACCAAATAGATTTCACATCATCGATCAATGTAAAGATTTACACTAAGAAGCACATGGGGACCACCATAAACCTGGTGGACGGAAGAGATGATGACCAGAAACTAAGTGGATGACTCAGTTACAGTGTTGATGGGGACATCATTGGGAGACTTAAAGACCGATTGTCATGATGAAGATGTTCTTGGAGATCTCCTTGGGACAATGAAAGTTGAAAGAAAAGAGAAGATGAGGACAACCGGCAACAAAATAGATGGATTCCAATAAAGGACATTGTTAGATGGATGCACAGTTGGAAAATCTTAATGATTCAGACTGTGACTAGATCCTTCTGGAGAAGATCTAGCTATGTGGTTCATAACTGATCTGATGGGACAAATCAATCAATGGAAAGTTCTAACTTTCTGGAGAAGACTCCAATGCTGGATAAGGTGGAAGAAAAGAGAAGCAGACAACCAGGAAAAGGCAGATGGATTTAATTATAGTGGAGATGTGGGTCCCATTCAAAGAAGCAAAGGACCAGGTTGAGACAGATCATCTTGGAGAAGGCTGATCTATCTGGTCATTAAATGTCAATGATGATGGCTCATTACCAATCAACCAGGGAAACAACACATCTTACTTAAGAAGTCCATAGCAGTGAGAAAATATTTCTTGAGAAGTCTACAATGCTGGAAAGAAGGCAAGGAAAGAAAAGAAGAGGATAATCTGCAGAAGGTGGATGTACTCACAGTGGAAATGGGGCACCATTGGAAGATCTGGCTGGAGATACCTCATCTTGGAGAAGCTGCATCCATTTGTTTGCGAAGAGTTGACATCAGTTTAATGGTAATTGTTTAATATAATCCACCATTCCACCTGGTTGCAGTCTTGTACACACCCTATGTTAAAA
The DNA here is from genome assembly GCA_004320025.1 of Laticauda laticaudata. Classification (NCBI taxonomy): domain Eukaryota; kingdom Metazoa; phylum Chordata; class Lepidosauria; order Squamata; family Elapidae; genus Laticauda; species Laticauda laticaudata. The sequence continues at coordinate 68,039 of BHFT01005911.1, forward strand.
CTCCAAGAGATATCTCACCACACTTTTGACCCACCATCTATAATCTATACTTTCAGGTACTGTTTTCCAGGTACTGTTTTCTACTCCAGGTACTTTCCAGGTACTGTTTTCTACTTTCTACCCCTTACCTGTTTTCTGCTCCAGGATGCACCAACAGCTACTAAAACCTGACCATTGCTTGAGAGAAACCCTCCTATACCACCACCTCTTACAATACTAGACAATACAGTATCAACAGTAGAGACATTCAAGTTTCTAGGTTTTATCATATCTCAGGACTTAAAATGGACACCTGACATCAAAAATGTCATTAAAAAGAACAAAGAATGTTCTTTCTGCGCCAGTCAGAGGTGGGTGTTCAGCAGATTCTGACCAGTTGTGGAGAACCAGTAGTAGAAATTTTGAGTAGTTTGGAGAACTGGCAAATGCCACTTCTGACTGGCTCCGCCCCCATCTATTCTCTGCCTCCCATTGAGTCGCAGCTGATTGGCTGGATCTTCTTTTGTTGCCCTGCACAGAAGAACAGAGCTGGAAAGCAGGTCAGTGGGATGGGGAGGGAATGGGGATTTTACAGTATCCTTCCTCTTCCATGCCCACCAAGACACGCCCTGCTCACCAAGCCACACCCACCGAACCAGTAGTAAAATATTTTGAATAGAATTCTTTTATTGGCCAAGTGTGATTGGACACAAAAGGAAATCCCCACCATAAGTGCCAACTCAGAAAGCTGAAAGTGCCAAGGAGCTGCTGATCCAGTTCTACAGAGGAATTATTGAGTCTGTCATCTGCACCTCCATCACGGTCTGGTTTGGTTCTGCAACCCAACAAGACAGACCCAGATTCCAGAGGATAATTAGGACTGCAGAAAAAGCAGTTGCTACCAACCTGTCTTCCACTGAGGACCTATACACTGCAGGAGTCAAAAAGAGGGCTGTGAAAATATCTACAGACCCCTCACATCCTGGACANCAAAAAGAGGGCTGTGAAAATATTTACAGACCCCTCACATCCTGGACATAAATTGTTTCAACTCCTTCCCTCAAATGATGCTATAGAGCACTGCAAATCAGAAAAACTAGACACAAGAATATTTTTTCCTCGAAAGCCATCACCCTGCTAAACAAATAATTCTCTTAACCCATCCCCTCCCACTTGCGATTGTAGGACTGTAACTTTGTCGCTTGTATCCTTACAATTTATACTGTTTCCTAGTATGATTTGATTGCTATCCCTATGACTATCATTAAGTGTTGTATGTTATGATTCTTGATTCTTAATGATTGCATCTTTTCTTTTATGTGTACTGAGAGTATTTACACCAAGACAAATTCCTTGTGTGCCCAATCACACTTGGCAAATAAAGTATTCTATTCTATTCTATTCTATTCTATTAAGATAAAGTAGGTATGATACAGTTGTTCTGGGTCATACCTTTAAAAAATATACATATACATATATACACACACATGGACACATGCACATACACACACACACACGCACACCATCCAACAGTGCTTTGCAGCATCCAAGCACAGTTTAGAACATCAGCATATTGCCCCCAACAATCTGGGTCCTCATTTTACCAGCCTTGAGCCCATCACGATTAAACTCCTGCAATACTGCATATTAACATCATGTTTTCAATCCTGGTTTCAACAAAAAGTTGTTGGAAATTTGCTCTCTCTCTCTCTCTCTCTCTCTCTCTCTCTCTCTCTCTCTCTCTCTCTCTCTATTGCTATCACTANAAAAGTGTTAATCTTTAATTCAATCAAAGATTACTGTAGGATTTAATTCTTTTTTTATCCCATTGCACAGATTTTTTTCCAAGGTTTTAACAGTCTGTTTGGTAGATCTAATAAGAAGATCCAATAAGAAACCATTTTCAGGTAATTCTTTCATGTTCCTCTTTTATCATGTTCCTCTTTTAATTTTTATCATGTTCCTGTTTTAGTTTTTAAAATTTTAGCTGGTAGGGTTTTTATTTGTTTTGTATATCCAGTAAGATAGTCTTTCCAAATTACTCTCTTGTTGTGTCATCTGTGGTTAATTTTTTAAGTGTTTTCTCTGCCTTGTCAGATAAAATTTGTCCCACAACTATCAATCCTTCAATAATATATTTAGACATAGTTTATCCATTGAAACTAAGGTGGCAGAAGCTAGGGCAAGGAAAGAAGCTCACCCTTCACACAAGTCTCAGGTCTCAAACCTGAACTGTTATTCAAAAAGGGTGATCTTGCCATCTTCTAGTAGAAGATGATTTCTAGTAGAAGATGATTTCACAGAAAACTGCTGTACTACAATCTCCTCATGGAGAACAGTCATCTGAAGCATAGCTGAATGATCTTTTATCCCTCCTTATCTGGACATATTTCAAGGAACCTGTTTACTCATCTGATTCCTTGATCTTTGCTATGATTGTCATCTCTACTTTTACAAAATCATCCCCATTTCTCCACAGCTCTTCCAGAAGTCCACCTTCTGTAACTATAGTAAACATACTGCCAACCCCCCACTTCACTGAGAAACTAATCTGGGTCTTTTCATTGGTAAGGCTCTGTTTTCAAATCATTAAAAGTTACTAGGATGAATAATTTGTCACATTGGATTATAATCTAAAAATAATTTCAACTTTTAGTTTCCTTAATTCCTATGCAGTGATAAAATTATGACTGATTCATGCATATTATACTGCATGCTATAGTTTACAAACTCCAGTCACTGCCAATGAGCATCATCAATGCCAAATAAAGCTACCTTGATTTAATGTAGGTTACACTTGTAAAATCAACTCTAGATCAGGGGGTCCCCACCCCCTGGGCTATGGCCCACTGTCGATCCTTGGCCCCTTTGGAACCAGCCCATACAAGTTCCAGGTGAGTGCATGCACTTCCATTTGCACAAGCGGCAGCTGGATGCAACCATTTGTGCAAATGGAGCTATACATGTGACTGCACGCACGTACAACTAATATAGAACCATCTCTTCTCCTCCTCCCACCAGGCCATCAAGCCAGAAAGGTTTGGGATCACTGCTCTAGATCATTTATTTTATTTATTACTCAAATGTGTTCCACCTTTCTTAAATAATCAGTTACATAAATAATCTCACTACTGCTATCACTATTGCCATCACCATGCTATGGCTATCTATTTATCTAGTCTTGATCAAATAAACAAATGTTATATTCCTTTCTTTTATTTCTAAAAGTGTTAAACTTTAATTCAATCAAAGATTACTGTAGGATTTGATTTCTCTTTAATTCTTTTTTTATCCCATTGCACAGATTTTTTTCCAAGGTTTTAACAGTCTGTTTGGTAGATCTAATAAGAAGATCCAATAAGAAACCATTTTCAGGTAATTCTTTCATGTACAGGTATTTCTCTTATGTCCATTCTTGTACTGTATATTGCACTGCTTATATCATTTATAGAGGCATGGTACTGAGAACTGTTAGAAACAGTTCAACAGTTGGTGAGCTAGCTGTATCTTTAATACAGTCCAACAATGTTTCTATTTGGCAATTATAGGTAACACAATTCTGGTGTTTTTGTTGTTGTTGTTGAAGGATCTGAGCAACACATAACCAACAGGTTATCTCGCTTTCTTATATTATATATGAAGGGTGAGCTTTTGTCCTTGCCCCAATCTAAGAGTTTAAAAGCATACAAATGTAAATAGATGAATGGGTTTCACTTTTGTGGGAAGATATCAGTCCTCCTGACATTATGCTGGCCACATGATAGCATAAATATATTTGGATAATGCTGGCTCAATGGCCTTGAAACATATATGACCACTTGCCCCTATAATTGGCAATGACCAGAAAAGTAAAATGCACAGGGAGTCCTTTACATGTTCTTTCTTTCTATCTATCTATCTATCTATCTATCTATCTATCTATCTATCTATCTATCTATCTATCTATCTATCTACCTATTTTATATCATATAACATCTATCTATAATCATCTACACATGCACACATGCACACAAATATTGCTTCCTGCAAAATCTTCTTTATCCCTAAATAATCCTGTAAATTAGTCTAGTCTGAAAAATAGGTACGGGCCCAAAATCACTCAGTGAACTTCCATGTCAAAAGATGGACTTGAAACTTGTCCTAGTCTTGCACCTTAACTACTACATTACAATGTAGGGCAAGGGAGCAGGCCCGTACCATCACTACCCATTGATACATCACCTTGATTCCATTTGATTGTGGAACATTTATATGAAACGCAATTACCCCAAATTGCTAGTGTGTTGTACCAATTTGGACTATTTTCATGGCATCTGAGGGTACCACGATTGGAATTAATGACTCTAAGGTCAGTCTTTTCCTACAAATCAAGTATATGACAGCATTGCAAATGATGTGATAAATTACCATGTAATGAAGAGTCCATCTGCTCAAAGGACCTAAATGAGCAACCTTTGAATTCAAGGAGAGTCTTAGTTTATCTCCGTGGTCACTGTATAAAAAAAACGTAATTAAAAATCTCAGCCACAAGCCACTCATTAATTTACAACTTGCCATATCCCAATGACTTGGGATGGCAAATATATAATTGAAGTAAACAAGAACAAGCATAAGCAAGCAATAAAATTCAATTCCCAGATCAGCAAAATTCCATGTTAAGTTTGCAAACTTATTTTCCCCCTAGAAGACTTCCTATGATTTTAACAGCTGCATGGCAGAGAAGTCACTACAGGAAGAGAGCAGTGATGTATCGATCTCAGAAAAGAAGTGGACCAGGATTTAGCAGACATTTCCTCCATTTTATGAGGAGTGGCTTGCAGGAAATGTATGTAAAGTTAATAGTTTTTTTTTCATTTATGTCTTGCCAGATATTGTTAGGAAATGGTGTTATTTTCCTGGCAATCTTGGATCATTTCAGTCATTCAAATTAAAAAGAAAAACAGGTGTTATAGATCATATATAATGTTACACATGCTTCAGAACAGGATATTTAAATTGTTCTGGGTTAGGAAACTCTTATTCTATACTTTATCATAACTCTAACAATCTAGCATTGTGAAATCAATTACCTTTCCAAAACTATCCTTTTTAAATGTGAAATAAATAATAAGGCAGCAATATAAACAGTGTTTTCAAACTTGCCACTTTTAGATGATGCTTCTCTCCTCCCTAACTCCCTCCTTCCCCCCTCTCTCTCACACATGCATGCACACTTGGTAAAAATTTATTTAAAGGGGATATGAAAGAGTGGACTTAAATTGAGGCCTAGTAAAATATTTGCTGTTTGTTGTGATTCTCTACCTGCTCTAGTGCTGCCTGTTAACAGGTAGATACTTCCCTTGAAATTGAAGCTCTGACTTATAGCTCCTCCTAGATTCAGGTTTCCTTCTAGAACCCCATGTGATGACTGCAGCCTGAGAGGCATTATGCAATTTAAACTGGTTCCCCATTATCACGAAATAGGACCTTGCTACAATGACAATGACTATTGTAATATGTCTTACTTAGGACTACCTTTAAAAATTACTCAAAAGCTTCAATTGGTTCAAAATCCAGCAATCCATGTGCCAAGGTCCTGTCTTGGTTACCAGTAGGCTTCCAAGTGCAAGTACTGGTGTTAAACTATAAAACCCAATATAGTTTGGCATCAAGTTACAGTGGTATCTTGATACTCACCTGCTTTGAATCTCATCAGATTTGGTACTCAACTCATTTTGATGAGAACATTTTGTCCCAGTACTCATAATTCACTTTGTGCTTAACACACAAGCTAGAACTTGTTGATGTTGGCTGCCTTGTGCGAAAACCCAACATTTTTTTTGTTTTTGTTTTCATTTATTTATTTATTTTGTAACAATACAAATTGCTTACCCTCTAATAAGACAATTGTGGGTTATATTTTGATCCCAGGTACTTACTGATAAACTCCTGTTCAAGTACTAATTAGGCCCAATCTGGCTTAATTTTGAACTCAGCAATATGGCTTGATGCTATTAAAGATATTTCTTATTCATTATAGAATGCAATGCAGGGTCCTGTCGAACCAGCCTTATGAGCATGCAGGGTTAAGGGAGATTAGGTAGCTTCAGGTCAGTTTGCTGGAGTCATAGGAAAGGTACCTATGTAGCTTTTAATATCCTTTGAATGTTCATTATAGAATATGCAGTATCAGCTGATCTTACTTTTAGAAAGCTTGTGGCTGTTTTAAAATGGAACAGGCACATCATACCCACACCTTTCAATTTGGCATCTCTAGTTCAAAGGAAAAGATCAGCTCTGAAGAATTTTCTCATTTACTTGCTTTGCTTTTCTGCTTTGGTACAGCAAGCACAGATTATTCAAGTTCTGCTTTAGTCCCCGGTTTTTAAAAACAATCTTTGTAATTAATTCCAGTCTGCAGGAATCACAAGAACAGATGACAGGAGCAAGACTGTGGGGACATTGAGTGAAATGTAGGTACGGCATATGAATATTTGTCAGTGTCTGAATAAGATTCACTTAAGGCCCGGTCCCACTAGCTGATGGACGCAAAACGTATGTATAAAGGACACAGTGGACGAGCAAAATTTCGGGGGTGGCTCCATCCGTTGTCATCCACTCCAAAAAGTGGTGAAAAGTTTGCATAAACAGACGGAAAAGAATGGAAAAAGAACGGACGTGGGTAGCATGTAGCGGGGATGTTAAACGGATGTTCATAGGAAGCCTTAGCAGATGGAATCGGATGACACTCCTTAGGGGTTCCAGGGGAGAATTTTGAAAGCAGACGCATAGCGAGATGAAGTGGATGGATCACATACGCCTAAAGGAAAGAAAGGGGATGCCACATGGATGTATATCGGGTGCAAACCGTTCACTGTGGCTATCCTTTCTATTTCCGTGCTACTAACGCTGTGTAGACGTTCTGTGTACCTTTTGTTTCCTCCTTCTTTTTTCTTTGTTTTCTCTCCTTTTCCTCGCAGTGGATGTGATGTTGTGAGGATGCCACGAGGATGAGCAGGAGGATACAGCGGACGTTTAAGCGGATGATAAACGGACATAGAATGTTTGTTGCTCGTATATCGCAGATTTACATCATACGACAGCAGAAAGTTCATCCGTTTCACAAAGTTTTGTGCAGCTCAAAACTTCTTGCGCGGATGAAATCGCAGTGCGACGGATGCTCGATGGGTAGAGCGTATGAAACATGTATGCATTGAGTACACAACGGATGCATAGCGTTTTTCAATGGATGGCAAGCTTTTTTTAATGTTTTACAATGGATGGCAAGCTTTTTTTTAATGTTTTACATCCTCTTTGCATCCGTAAGTGCAGTGGGACAGGGCCTTTAATAAATTTAAAGGTTTAAAAAGAACCCTTGAGCTAGCCTGGAGACTTAGTTAGAAGGATTGCACTGTTTTGTGATTTTTGGTCACATGTTTTGCTTAAATTTTATTTTCATCTGAAAAACTTCCTACTTAATGTGATTCTACGTTGAGAATTTATTAAGTATTTATTTCCTTTCTGTAAATTTACTTCGAATCTCACTTAATTCTGGTAGATCTTTGCAGGCAGTAATCCCCATGAAGTCAAAGCCAAAGGCAGCCATTCCCTTTTTAAAAGGTAACAACATTTACTCCATCCACCAATGAGTTCCCCTTCAGTACCTTGCTTGGTTAACTTTTCCTCCCCTTGTGGCCACAAACTTCTCTTTCACATGGTACAATACCCATGGATCAGACCCACAATTTACCTCACTTAAACCATGAAGCATAAAAAGTGACAAGGAAGGAAGAATGAGACATAAATGAATGATTGAAGACAGTAGAACTACAAAGGAGTGATATAGCCAAATGCCAGCAGAAAAAAGTAAGAATTGGCAGGCAGGGTAAAAAATAATGGCTGCTGGGGTGGCAAAATTAGGCCAGGCATCTTTGTTTTTAAAATCAGTATTCTTGCTTTACAATTTCAACCTATTTCTATTATTTAAAAATAACAATAAAATAGACTAAAATAAAATAGACTATAGAATATTTTACGGACTAAATACTTAGACTGGTCTTTTTTAAAAACCATATTCAAAACCTAAGAATAAGAAACAAAAACATTGTTAACGTATACATTGACGCAGGAAAAGACATTTAATATTTAACTTATAGTCTTTAATATTACATTTAGTATTTAATATTGACAAATATATAGATAAAGAAGTGGACAAATACAATATAAATATTTAAAATGTAGATAAGAACCCAATGATTTATAAAATCTATGTAGAAAAGTAGGATTCTTTGTCTAGTTGTAATTTGGTACAAGGTTTCAAAATTTTGTTATCTAGCTTCTAAAAAATATTATTGTATCATTTTTGGAACTACTCTTGACATCTCAAGAAATAGAAAAGTTGATGTCTCCTAGGAAATACTACCCTTGGCTTTTAAAACAGAAACATTCAGTATTGGAATAAAAAAAATCAAGTAGCACCTTTTGCAACAAACATATTTTATTAAAAGGCATAACCTTCCATGAGTCTCAGCTGACTTCAGCAGATGGATAGAGTGGATAGATTAATATAGGATTTAAATTGGGGTGAGGTGGAGGGAAGGAAAGGGAAAGTTGGTTGTGCAAATGCAGGTTGCATGTGAGAGTTTATGTCTCTTATCAATTAACAATTGTAATGTGTTAAAATCCATTGTGTTTCCTCAGACCTGAGATTGCCTAGAACCTTTTGATGTTCAACAATTTCTCACTCAGTTATGCTGTTAAAGTCCAGTTTTTCCGAAACAGTCATTTTGAGTCCTGCTAGAGAATGTCCCAGGAGATTGAAATGCTTTGAAATTACTTTGTCTTTGTTCTGAGTCATGATGTCAAATCTAAGCAAGAATCTGCCTCTGATTGGATGGCTTTTATATGCAAATACAGGCCTGCCGTTCAGTGCCCAAAGAGTTTTTTTAGTTTATTTTATTGTCATTGCACCTCATACAACAAAATCAAAAACCATCTTTAGTGCACATCATGACCATGACCATGAAAATAAACACAAACACACATTTCTTCACCCTTCACACATTGAACCGGAAACCCCCGACACCACACCAATAGTGCACTATACAGAAGAATTCAAAAGTGCTACTGCCTTTGGATAGAAGCTGTTTTTGAGCCTATTTGTCCTTGTTTTTATTATTCTGTACCATCTGCCAGATGGTAATAGTCCAAAATAAGGGATCCCAGGATACGATGGATCTTTGAGAATATTTTAAACTTTCTTAAGGCAGCAGGAGCTAGAAAGCTCTTCCAAAGAGGGGAGAGGGCAACCAATGATCTTCTGGGCAATGACGTTAGCCCTCTGGAGTGCTTATAGGAAAGCACATCTGCCACTGTGCAATTGGCAAACCATACAGAGGTGCAGTATGTTAAAATGCTCTTATGGTGCAGTGGTAGAAGATCACCAGTGGTGTTTCATTCAGTTGTTGTCTTGTGAAAAGTCTCAGGTAGTATAATCTCTGCTGGGCCCTTTTGACCAGGGCTGCAATGTGGGCACCCCAGGTCCCACTTATGTTGTATCATCTGCAAATTTAGCAATAGTATTACTAGCGTGAGTGGAAATGCAGTCATGCACATAAAGAGTGTAGAGTAAGGGACTCAACATGCAACCCTGTGGTGTACCAGTGTTAAGAATAAGGGCTGAAGAGGTATGATTACCTAATCTGACCTCTGTGAGCAGCCAGACAGGAAATCCATAATCCAAAGGCAGATTGAATTAGAAAACCCAAGGTCCAGAAGTTTAGATACTAGTCTATGTGGAAGAATTGTGTTAAACGCAGAACTAAAATNCCCCCCCCCCCCCCCGCTGTTCTAGATGAGTCAGAGCACTGTGAAGAGCGATGGCTATAGTGTCCTCTGTAGATCTATTTTTACTGTATGCAAACTGGTGTTTATCAAATGTATGAGAAACACTAGAAATGATCTGCCGGCAGACCAATTTCTCACAGCACTTCATGATGATAGGAGTGAGTGCCACTGGTCTGTAATCATTGAGTTTATTGATATGGAACTTCTTTGGCAGTGGAACAATGGTGGAAACCTTCAAACAAGATGGAATAGTGGACTGTAATAAAGACTGATTGAAGATCCTGGTAAAGACTCCAGCCAATTGATCAGCACAGTCCTTAAGCACTTGGCCAGAGATATCGTCAGGACTGGCAGGCTTTCAAGGCAGTATAGCAAAAGCAACAGCACTTGGACTTATATGCCGCTTATATACTGTGCTTTACATTCCTCTCTAAGCTGTTTACAGACACCGCATGTTGTCCCCAAGAATCTAGGTCCTTATTTTAGAATGGAAGGCTGAGTCAGCTTTGAGCTGGCAGTGAGCTGAATTCAGTGAGCTGAATCCAACTCTGGCAGTGAGCTGAATTAAACTGCATTCGAAGTACTGTGCCACAACAGCTCATCAGTATTGTTATCCAGTATGCACAATGAGTTGTAGCTTTGAATGGTTTGAGCTGTGAATTGTAGGTGACAATCAGTAGCATTCTGTTATGCTTTTTCGTGATCTGTCTTTTAATAAATCCTTAATTGATATTGATCTGGAACTTGCTGATTTTATAATCAATTTTGTTAGATGGGTAGTTCAGTCTTTTGAATAATCAGTTGACAGCATCTCTATTAAGTAGGTCAAAACAAATGTGATTGTAGAATAGAGTTTGAATGTAGATGGTAGATACAATGCTCTCATGAAAAGCAGAATCATATATTTATCCATGTTAATTTGTAGGTCTTCTGTACAATACAATGTTTATGTGCCTGTAGGTAGTTTATTAGTAACATTGAGAGGTGGTCTTGTTCTATGTATAGGTCTAAGATGTTGGTGGTGGGAGAAAGTTATTAAAATCATGATGGAATTTGATGAGAGATTAGCTTTCCATGGGTCCAAATAATAAAAGTCAATTAATCTTAAATAAAGAGAAGTTTTAGGGATTAAGGAGAGATAAGAAAGTTATTGCTATGATCAAGATTGAAATATATGAGTACAAAGTGACACAGTAATGATATTTTTCATGAGCTCAAATCTATGTTTGTAAGATGTTTTGATATGCAGGGTTTCAACATCCAAAGGGACAAAAATGATATAACTAAAGAGATTGCCCAGACAGTTAGGCTTTCTTTCTTTCTTTAGGCAATCTGTGGTGCCTATTATGTGATGGGTGGTCTAAAGTCTATTATTTTTCCAGTCGTGCTTTATCCAGACCTTGAGACAAGGTGGTGGCCCAGGTTTGGTTTTTGGTTTGTGTATTTTTTTTAAAGTTGGTAGGAGAATCTTGCCCAGAGCTTTTAGGATATTAGCTAGATACTATGTTATATAGTATAGTCTTAGGACATTATTTAATCAGATTGTGTAGCTCTTTCTGATAGTTCTTGTGGGATCTGAGGAAAGAAGCTGATAGAATGTGATGTTGCAGAGTTGTTTTTTGGCTTTGACATATTTCACTTTATTCATGATTCAAACTGTAGTAGGTTGAATTGCCAGTATTGATGGGGTGTGTTTTTCCCCTTGCTAGTTTCTTCAATAAGATATAGTTTTCTGCTTAATTGTTTGATATTAATCTTTCTTTATGGAAGGGATTTGTTCTTCTCTTTTTTTTTCCTTAACTTTTTGTTGTTTCTTTTGAATGCTATATGTGTGTATGTGTGTATATTCATTCAAATAAAACAACAAAAAGTTAAAAAGAAAATATATTTGGAAATATGATCGAGCACAGTTTGATAACGTCTCTTTCCACTAAGCCAATATTCAAGCCAGCTAAAAATACTGAAAGGGTATTTTAAAAGATTAAAATATAGTGCAAGTTATAGATTAGGTAGGTACCATGTTTCCACAAGAATAAGGTCTAGCATGGTTTCTTTGTGTGTGTCCAATATATGCCTTACCCCCAAAATAAGCCCTGCTTAAGCATATGTGTAGCCAGATGGATGGCCACCCTCCACCCTCACCTGCCTTGACTCATCCTCTAACCTCTACCTGCCTCATCTCGTGGCCGCAGCACTGGAGCATCATTCAGTTTCCTCCTGTGGTGCTGCGCCGATGCCAGAAGAAGAAGGGGCTTTCACCACAAAGCAAGGCAATTGTTGGGGCATGGAAGTCCTGGCTGCATTGCTCAGCCTTCTGTTCCAGTGCTGCACCAATGTTGCACCAGTGCTGAAAGAAGTTGGCTAGTGGCCACATCAGTTCCTGCTGCGCATGGCAGTTGTCAGGACATGGAGCTATGGGGGCCCTGAGGTAAGCCAGTGTGTACATTGAACAGGTCCACCTTGCCTGCCTCGCAGCAGTGCAACTCAAAATAAATAAAACAATCCTCAAAATAAGCACTAGGACTTATTTTGGGGCCCAAAAGAAAATAAGACTGGGTCTCATTTTGGGGAAATATAGTAGATAAATAGGGAGAGAGAGGGGGCAGGCAGGCAGGCTGGCAGGCAGACAACACCTACTAAAAAGAATAGCTGTTTGACACCATTAAGCAGTTGTATTAGTCTGTAATCTTTCTGTATTTAGCATAAAGCTTAACGGAAAGGGTTCAAGAAAAATGCTAGAATGTACTTTGTTGTGGTTTTCTGGCAGCTGGTGTAGATGGCAGAGGTATCAGACAGTCAGGACGAAAGGGAACCAGTCAGGGAGTCTCACGAGGACTTGGACGAGGGTCCTGCCTCTGATGCAGGAATAGGGCCAGGACCATCTGAGAGTGGGGTGCTGACTTGAGAGCTTTTGGAGTCTGACAGCAATGAAGTTGATTGCAGTACGCGTGTATGCACAGCTGCTAGAAGGAACAGCTGTTGAAGCAAAAGTAAGGCTGGGAAGTGATTGCCCCTCCCACAAGGGATAAAAGGCAGTCCTCAATGACAAAGATATTTGCAGGAAGTAAAGCAGTTCAGTAATTCTGAGTCCATCTTGAAGCTCTGTACTCTGGTTGGTTTTTTCTGGGTTTTTGGGTTGGTTTATTTTAAGCCTTAAATGGACCTCTATTATTGGCTAGCATTCTACAGTACTGAGAGGGGGGGTTCTTATCTGGAGGAACTGTGTATAGTTTTGGCTGGGAATGCAAGTGATTCCCAGTGTCGCATTAAAATAGGTTTTACTTTTAAAATCAGTTTGTGTTTTATTAAGTTTGACGAAGCCTGGGTCAGATATACTGCAGGCCAATATTAACCATTCTTTGCAGCAATTATTTCTGAGCCATAATTTCTGAGTGATTCACTTTGATACCTTTTAGTCTATGGCTTTATTATAAATAACATTTTCATCAATGTAGAAGAAAAAATATGACAAGAGCATGGACAGTGAGCTTGACTTAACTTTGAGAAATTATGTATTTTGTTCAATATATTTCATCTGCAACATTTTCATTGTCAGTCATCAACACAAAGAAGAAATCAGTAGATAGAATTCTATATATGAGCAAGTTAGTAAAATTGATTTTAATCAAAATCTATCAGATGAATTTCACCAATTACTTAGAACTATCTCTTTTCCCAAGGCATAATACTCAGGCATATTGTTGAATGTTTAAACTTGTTTCCACATAAGTTGCTGCATGCTTATTTTCTCTCTCTACCTTTTCACTTTGAATGGAACAACAACGTGGTAGTGAATCATGAACCATTTAACCATTTCCTTACTGGCAAGAATTCAGAAGTAATAAATTTATCACCACTATGTATATTGCAGGATCAGCTCTTTATAATTGGTAATTATTACAAATGTGTTTGAAATAAAGATTGCAATCCCAATTTGTGCTCTTTCTTAACTCAGATTCTATTTTAAAATAAGAAATATTGAACTAAAATATTGATCCTAGATAAAACAAAATAAAAATACAATACTTGCAAATATGTTAAACTATTTTTAACACTTTATTTCTGAATGCATCACCTTAGATTTCTAAGTGATTAGACAGCCTTTACTGATTTACTGAAAGTATCATTAAGCTTTTAAAAGAAAGACAAAATGGTCTATGTCAGTTGTGCCATCACATAACTTTGAGAAAAAAAACTTTAAAAATCTATCTCATATAATGTCAGGCGGTGCTCCATTCAAAATCCAAGAAAGAAATACTT
>BHFT01005912.1:0-75130 GCA_004320025.1 Laticauda laticaudata
GTATGTATGTATGTATGTATGTATGTATATATGTATGTATGTATGTACGTACATGTATGGATATGTATATACACATATACACATATACACACATACATACATACAAGAATTGCTTGTTAAATGAGAAGATGCATTCAAAATTAAGCATAATATGGTGCCATGTTCAGTTGATTTTAAAAGGGTTAGAAAGCAATTCAGTATGTATTAAATTAAGGCCAGTTTTGTTGAACTAAACTGGGCTTCTGAGTTGGCATTAGCTGTTAGGAAAGCAGACTCCTCTGTATCTGCTACATGATTATTTAAAAGTCTACAAGTTACTCAACTCAGCCAGCATTAAAAAGTAACCCCTCTTTAGAATCTGCCATTGTAATATGGCCCGATTTACAAGCATTTAGCAACTTCCTTGAAGACCGAGAATCCTTAACAAACAGCTGTCCTCTCTACAGACAGGTGGAAATATTCTGACAAGTTGTATTAAAAGGGTTACTGTGCCTTACAGCCAGGAAATAAAAATTGTTTCTACAAACAAAATTAGACAGGTATCTGCATGTATTTTCCTCAACAGCTTCCATAAACATCTCAACATAAGAAAGGAAGAAGGCGAGTAAAGCTAGCCTATTTATAGAATTTTTCAAATATTTATTTATTTATTAGAATTTGTCAAACAAAAATGAGAACAAGAAGAAAAGAAGAAAAATACAATGACAGGGACGATAGGCACGTTAGTGCACCTGTGCATGGCCTCTCTACTCACCAGTTAAGAATGATGTAAGGCACACAGAAGTCAGTTTGTGACTGAAACTGAAAATTTGTAGCTGAAACAACTGACTCTATTGCAGAAATTGTATTTTTTACAGTCAAGTTTAGAACGATTTACATTGAGTTTAAAGTGGTTGTTAGCAGGCATATTATTCTGATTAAAACAAAAATATATATCTCTTGTAATTATTGCCTCTTGACTCCACTTTCTAGAGATTTTCTAAATATTGGGAAACTAATGCTGTGTAGCAGGAATGTCCAACTTTAAGACTGTAAGACTTCAGCTCCCAGAATCCAACTTTCCTTGCTGTCTGGGGAATTCTGGGAGTTGAAGTCCACAGGTCTTAAAGTTATCAAGGTTGGATATCCCTGCTGTACATATCCTACTTCCTGTGTGTTCTTTGAATACTGGACCAGGTATCTTCTCAATAAGTTTAAAATCAGGGTGGGATGCCCTGCTGCCCATTGAGTCAACAAATCCAGTAGTATTTTCAATCAGCAGTATGACATGATGATATTTTATGTATTTTGATTGCAACAGGAGTTATCATTAAGAGGAAGAGTGGAGAGATCCCATGCCCTCTGGCAGTGGAAGCCTTTGCTGCTCATCTTAGTTATATTTGCAAATATGATGACAAATATAGCAAGTAAGTAAACAACAATTTATGTGGTTGGAAGTGCAAAACATTTATTAATTATTTTAACAAAATTCAGGACCTTATATGACACTCTGTAGCAACAGAGTGAAATAAGAAATTACCTACCAACTTTTCATTCTCGGCAGAATATTTCTTTTAAAAAATGTAATTGTTCAAGTAGGTAGTTTAGCAACTTTTAATTATTTGGACATAATCTATGTACAGTTGTTTACTTCCAAAGCGCACTTGTCAAATCTTCAGTTCTGCAGTACCTCAAAAGATTCAAAGGAAATACAGCTAGTTTAAATAAGATCACTGAGGACATTACAGGAATGGAAATTTAAGTTCTAAGAAAAGATTGGGGAAACTGAATATTATTAGCCTTATACATACAAAATAAGACTACAATCTGCTTTCTTTCATTTCAGAGGGCACATAATAGCACAAGAAAGGAGATTCCAACTCTTTCCAGCAGTAAGAATAGCTTAATAGTGGAATCACTTTACCAAATAAAGTAATAGCTACCTCTTTGTTCTGTGCATCCATAGACTTCTAGGTCCTCTATCATGGATGCTTTATTTTGGATTCCTGAGCTGAATTTAGACAGGGATTGGTGGTGAATTTAGACTCAATGAACAAGCAGACATCTTCCAGTTGTATGATTCTGTGGATTTATGCTAGTGAATAACTGTAAGAAAGATTGAACTGATTTGATTGTGTAAACTGCTATAGATTTGTATCCAATAATTAAAAGTATATCCTTACATTTACAAATACAGGAAAAGTAGCAGCTAGACAGTGCAACACTGCAAGTATATTTCAGCATTCCAGAAAAACCCAACTCCAATTAAAAACTCTGAAACAAGCATTTTCTCAAAGTTTCCTTTTATTAGAGTAGTTATACTACTCTAAGCACATCTGGGAAAACCCGAATCTGAAAGTTCCAGGTTTTCCTCCAATAAGTAAAAAATTACAAATCCACCCCCTGCACCCATCATTCCATCACATGCCCCAATCACCATCTGTTCCAACTTGAGACATCCCCTCTATTACTCCTTAGCCAGATGCAGGAATAACATGACCTTGACTTTAAAGAAGACTGCTATTATGTCTAACCACATACGCTCCATGAAATCCCTCCTCACAACTTCCCACGCTCAAGAATATGGCAATGTGGAAGCTTCTGGTGGTAATATGGTTTCCAAAGCTGACATAGGGAACTACGCATTTTAATGTTCTGCCACATGAAAAGAGAACCACTTTGACCTATTCCAAAATTATTTCAACCAGATGAAATAGCTTCAGTTCAGCTTTGTATCTAAAGATGGCATATCCAATGAAGGTATGGAATTCACAAGGGGAGAAATAGAGGATATCTATTTGGCATATCTTTGGAGGGGGAGGGGGAGAAATCTCTCATTTTCTCCCTGTTCCTCAAATCCAGTGGCTTAAGCAAATTTTCCTTGACCCGGCCACTTGTGATATGATCAGATCACTTTCACCTTAAAAAGAACTTTTGTTGTTAGTTGCGAAGTCATGTCTGACCCATCACGACTCCATGGACAATGTTCCTCCAGACTTTCCTGTCCTCTACCATCTTCTGGAGTTCATTTAAGCTCATACCTACTAATTCGGTGGCTCCATCCAGCCACCTCATTCTCTGTTGACCCCTTTTCCTTTTGCCCTCAATTGTTCCCAGCATTAGGCTCTTCTCCAGTGAGTCCTTCCTTCTCATTAAATATTTGAGTTTCATCTTCAGGAATTGGCCTTCTAAAGAGCAGTCAGGGTTGATCTCCTCTAGGACTGACTGGTTTGATCACCTTGCAGTCCAAGAGATTCTTTGATGCTCAGCCTTCCTTATGGTCCAACTTTCAGGAAGAACTAAAGCCTGCAAAACACCAGTGACAGCCATTCAACACATGAATCACCTCAAGTCACAGAGTTGAGCAAACAAGAATTTTCTGCCTGACTACAGACTTGGGACATTTCCCAAACATTTCAGGAAGGGAAAGGCGGAACCTGGCCATAGATCTCAATCTTGCTTCCTGGCAGGCTTGAAAAATTACTGGTATTGCCAGCTTTTCAAAGATCATTGACTCTCCAAATAAATGTTGGAACTGTAAAATGGCAGCAGACATGTCCAGAAATTTCAGGCTTGTGGCAGAGAACTTTCATTTATTAATAGATTTTTCAGCTGCCTTTCAACTTCTGTCTCAAGGACAGTTTTTAAGCAGGCCATTTAGTAGTCTCAATTCTTATGCAGTAAAATAAGTGGAGAGATTTGTGGCAACCTACTGCAATAAGCTAACTTTTCATATATCGACAATATTGTGGGCTGGGGAACATGGAAAAAAACTTCTTCCAAGGTAGATGGGCAATTCAGAAATTTGGAAAATAAATAAATATAAATAATGTCCCCCACACTTTTGATATAATATGGCAGTTTTCCCTTGTCTGGACTACCAAGAGTCCCAATCAGTGTGACCCATAACTTACCAGCTAGATTCTGGAAGTTAGGGTTCCAGTGTATCAGAAGAATATCCATTTGTGAAGGTTCAGTTGTGGGAACATTGGCTCAACAAATGTGATAAGGTGTATATAGTACATGCCGTTCAATTAATCCCTTTAGAGAACAAGAGATTGTCCATCTGAGCTGATAATATTGTGATCATAATGGCTTAATGGGACTCTATTTCCAAATTGGTTTTTTCTTAAGCTAAAGAAAAACTGAAATAGCTACATTTTCAGTATACAGATGTGTTTTTGCCAAAAAAAAAGGTGGGGGGGAGAAGGGAAGAATATTGGTATTTAGTCTAACTGCAGATAGAATAGATTGTCTGACCCAAGTGTTTATTGAACACTCTTATTGAATGGTTTTTTCCCCCTAAAATATCTATAGTTTATAGGTGGTTTTAGAAATAATGATGGATCGATAGGAGCCACTTATATCACAGTGTCAGAAAACCGTATCCGTTTCTGAGTGGCATAATAAAAAATAAATAATAGCATGTGTGATTATAAATATATTGTGTTATAGTTGATGTTACACGTGGTGGGCTTTTTAATGGGCTATTTTAATGGGCATGGCTTGTCAATTGTCATAAACTTCTGGAATAATAAATTCGAAGATGACAATCACACTTCTGTGATAAGGCCATTTATGTTCAAGGTACATTTTGAACAATTTAATCCATTGTTTTAATGAAATAAAACATGGAATAAATAAAATGAGACTCTACCACTATCTTGTGCCAAGGAAAAACAAAAGTTAAAGACATTGTACTTGTAGTGCTCTAAAATAGTAAAGCTGGCAAGGCAGGGATCTGGATTGCTTAGATTAGACAGAACTGCTATGTTAAAATTCAGCAGTTATTTACCATTCTGAAGGTGTATAAAGGAATGACCAAGAATCTGCTACTCAAAAAGGACAGCAGGAAAAGATTTAAGATTTAAACGACTGAGATATATGTATATGTTTTGGTTTCTGTGTTGGCATCAGACAAATCTTCTGAGTGTATGTAACTTTTTGTAAGCCATAAACTAACTGCATCTATGAAAGTTTCTGTGGTTATCTAGATTGTAGAACTGAATTTCTGTAGGAGGAGAGATTTATAGTCATTCCTATCCTGAATACCCCCCAAAAGTTGTAACCAGCGTGTACCATAGACTGGAAAGTGGAGCAGTGGGATGGGACTCATTGTTCTGGCAGCTTGCTGAACCTCTACAGAAAAAGGAAACAACTTGGCAAAACCAAGCTGAGGCATTACTTATTCAGGCCCTTGTACAAGAGTTCACTGAAATTTATTAGGTGGAATTCTTAGAAGCTGCAACCAAATTCAGTTTCCAAGGTAATATTTGTGTGACCTGCTTTTGCAAAATTCACAGGAGTAGTTGTAGCATCACACTAATCTGGCTTGTGCAAGCAGCAAAGTTGCCGAATTGGATGGTGGATTGTTATGCACTAATCAACATCCAAGAAAAGAGCAATACTGTGAAGTATTGCCTACTTTAAAAACAGGAAATCAGAGCTTTCAAAAGTATCTATTGTGGCTGTTCAAAGGCTACATCAAAAAAAAAAAAGGCTTGGTTCATTGGTTTNTCAAAGGCTACATCAAAAAAAAAAAAAGGCTTGGTTCATTGGTTTATTTTAGGACTTCTAGAGGTCATGATTGGTTCTTACTCATTTATTTTGATGTGACTTTGCTCCCATCTCTAGGGTATTGACACATAAAGGCACTTAACCTATGTTTTAGAGAGCAATGGAAAACTAATGTGAATCTGGGACACAGTGATTCCTGAAAAGAAAAGAAAAAAACAACTATGAAATTATATGAAATACATCATATAAATCTACTAAGAATAAATCAATCACTGATTTTAAGGTTGTAGTAGTTTATATAACATACAACTTGAGATCTTCATTTAAATGCAAAAGACGGGCTGGGCTGCTTCTTCACGGGCCATCTTATTTCCCTTATTCCTTGAAGTTTGAAAAGCCTGAAGCATTCAACTTAGGAAAATCTCAATATTGCAATGTGAGAAAATCTAATGAAATCAGTAATCAACTTTCTGCATCCCCACCACCTCCGATTTAGATTGCCTACTGGTTTACAAAGCATTGGGACCAGGTGAATTGACAGAACAGATACACAGCTGAAAGAACCTTGGATACTGAAGTGCTAACAGATTCTGGAAGGTGACAGGTGGGGTATCATGCTGTGTCATTCACAAGTATCTTGGAAAATAGTGCATATTTAGAGCACCCTTCATTTGGATTCAACTACTTTTTGAACATATCCCTTCCTTTTTGACTTAAGACATATTTTTAAAAATCATTTCATAACCTCACCATTTTCTCTCTCTCTCTCTCTTTGGTGCTTTCTAGGTATTTCATTTCTCATAAACCAAACAAGACCTGGCAACAAGTCTTCTGGTTTTCCATCAGCATTGCCATAAACAATGCTTACATCCTGTACAAAATGTCTGACGCCTATCCTGTGAAAAAGTACAGCCGAGTACAGTTTGGTGAGAGACTCGTAAAGGAGCTGCTTGGATTGGAGGATCCCTCACCAAGCCATTGATGGATCCTTCTTCACAGCTTAGGCTAGGAGTGGGGAAGATGGAGGAAAGAAAATGGAACGAACTCTGGGATGCCAAGATAGGTAACTTACTATTCCATGTGACAAAATCACTAGGGAAGCCCTTAAGTAGGTTGGTGTCTTCCCAGTGGGCTTATTGATATTCAAAGGGCCCTCAAGAGAGCACCGTATGAAAGCTGCACATGGGTGGGCAACACAGGCACCGATGTATCAGAAATGAATTTATGTAAGCTATTCCTCAAACTGATTTTTCAAACAGGATGTTAGTTGTCACACAAATCCTCTTCCCTATCCCTTTTCAAGCTAGAAAGGCTCAGCAGTTCCAGTTGGGCATGTTGTTGGGTGGTTGTTTTTTTTTAAATCAGTGCACAATGTGTAAAATTTTGCACTGCTGTGTGGCTGAGAAGATGTTGCTAGAAGAGAAATATATATATATATAAAATATATATTCAAAATGTAAAAATCTATTTTGCCAGCCAGTGATTAGGCAATGGCAGATGAAGACAGTAGACTGAAGATTTTATTTTGTTGCAATGCTTTTAGATTGTAAAAGGGGGTATAATTTTGACAGAAAATGCTTTTTTTAATATAAAGGAACAGTGAGAATCTGAAAAGTTCACTAAGTTTATTGTGCTATCTGAAGTCAATTAAACTCCAAGATTAATTTCAGTTATGCCATAACAAAAGCATAAGAGATGTAATTGCAAACTTTGTATTGTGGGGTGTCAAACTCAAGTCCCAGGGGCCTACGGTGCCTTTGGCGGCCAAAACAGCTACGTGCAGGGCCCCTGCACCTCGTTTCACACTCTGTGGCCTCTTGCAGCATGTTGACAGCCGAAAATGGGCCGAAAGTGGTTCCAAAACAGGCCCAAAATGTTTGAAAAACATCCCCCAAAGGGGCCTGAAAGCGTCCTAAAAAACAGCCCCAAAAATGGGCCGAAATGGGCCAAAAACAGACTCCCAAAAGGCCGAGTACTGCAGGAGGCCATGGAGGGTGAAAATGAGGTGTACGGGGCCGCGCACGGACTCCAGTGCCCCATTTGGCCAGCAGGGTACCTCAGGAGGCATCCGTCCAGCCCCCCACAGCCCACAGAGAAGAACTACAATGCTGATCCGGCCCTCAAAGAAATCCAGTTTCACACCCCTGTCCTATATTATTCTTCAGGCATTGAATTTTTCGACATAATCTGAGAAACATAAAATATTCTCTGAAGAACTAGTTCCTCCTTAACTGTCCCTGGATCTGTGCTCCCCTCCCCCCATAGTGCTGCATAAACATACATGCCAAATCCAGAAATAGTTGAAGGTAAAATTGGAGTTCCCAAACCTAATGATATATACCGGTAACTCTAAAACCAAATGACATAAACAGTTTTTTGAGGGTTGATGAGTCATTTGTGAAATTGCTAAGCAAGGCAAAATATATTTCCAAGTGTTATTTCCATTTGTCCTTTAAAAAACTCTTACACAAAGCAATTTAAGCAGATATGGCTGAGGAATTTTGGGAGTTGAAGTCCACAAGTCATAAAGTTGCCAAAGCTGGAGACCCCTGACCTAAACTATACATCTCAATACTGCTGAATGAATACTGTTCATGAAGTGACTTCCCAAATGTAATGACAATGTTTTCTTATTTTGCTCAGTTAACATCAGTCTTGTCAGCTAGTTTTTTCCCAAAGCATTTACTTCATTATGGTTCCATTGTATTGGCTATCTTGCTGCCTTGTCATTTATGACGAACTAGACACTTTTCTTGGGGGGGGGGGGAAATCANTCTGGGGGGGGGGGGAAATCACTGCAACACTAGACAATCAGAAACATTTGCATGTTAAACTTTGTGATGAACCAGTTCCAAAGCTTTCAAAAAAAAATTGTTATGCCTCCACTTCAGCACAAAAGATGCTGAGAATCACATGGCTGCCAGCCGCATGTGGGCATGAAAAAATTGCAGAATGAAATTATAGACTTTGACTGTAGCATTGGTTTGTGTGATAACAAGTTAAATATTCAGAGATGACATTCCCTTTGAAAGCAAGTTATCACACATGTGAAGATGTGTTTAATTACCTTGGTAATTAAGTACTGCTTTCATGATTGTTTAAGAGTTAAAAGCCCTATCTGGAAGAAAAGATTTGGGAAGGCCACCACAGAGATTATATCAATGTAAACCTCTTTATGTCCTTTGTAGGTTTTGGTGGGCTCAGTGTTAGGTGCTCCCAATGCAGGAGCTGGTAAGTATGTGAGGTGGTGCAGTTTGAATCAATTGCATTTTTTGAGTATTTTTAACGGCAATACCCAATAGAAAGTGTTACAGTAGCCTAGCCATCTGGTGACAGGGGCATGAATTATTGTAGCTAGCTATTCTGCCTCAAGCAAATTGCAAATTATATACTAACTGAAGCTGGGCATAGACAGCATCCACCTTCTATTCCAGCAGAAGCTGTGAGTCCAGAAGGATCCCATGTTACACACCTACTGCTTGTCCATCAGGAAACTCTTAGTGATGACTGGCAATCCTGATGTATCCACAACTGTTCAGACTTAGCGATTTGGCAATCAGAATTTACAATCCTCCAATAAAAAAAGCCATCCTATTTCCTCTGGGCTTGAGTTCTATTGCTTTGGTGTTGAAAGTTAAAGAAAGGTAAGGCATTGGTTTGTACCCATGTTTCTGCATTTATTAATGGGGAATCCAAAATTTTAACATCACCTTGTGATGATGTGTCCACTGTCATATCCTGCACTATTGAATTGGTAGTCATGATGCTTATAAAAAAGGAAGTGACATAACATTTTAAAGCAAAAATTAATCAAGAACAAAGAACTTTAACTAGGAGTCTACAAAACTGAATATTAGAAAGACAAAGTTGACTTTGTGGCCCATCTGTCCTTGTATGCAATTCAGCTTAAAATTCATCAAGTCAATTCAATCAAAACTCTGAAATAGAATAGCCTTATACATTTCTATGACAGCTCATTTTTGTATCAGAAGTTGTAGTCCATGAGAAAAGATTAAGGCAGCTGAGATTGTAGTCAGATGTGAAGCTTACAGCAAATTTACCATTTGGAATTTTGTGCTGTTACTTACCTCTTGCATCCAATTGGAAAAAATAGGGCTAAAGAATTCAATGAATCTTTATTTACACCAGAGGTGATTTTTGGTGGGTGCACTTTTTTAAAAAAAGGAAAATATAGTAGCCTCTGAAGGCTAAGGAGACAAGGGGCCAGTGACATCATCACTAGGAAGGCAGAAGTTAAGGGCCCTTTTTTGTATTTTTTATGTCAGCTTATTGTAATAACATACTTATTTTAGTTTATGTCACCCTGTACTACTACTACTATGCTTTATCGCCAAATTTAAATAGGAGTTTCAAGGTTACAAATATAGGGAAGAGGTTTGAATCTACTGTAGTATGCAATCCACTTATCCATCCACCCATTCCTTACCTACCTATTCCTTAATAAAAATGAATTATGAGTTTTAGGTCAGCTTCCAATGAAGAATCTTATGCTCTCCATCTATGATAGATTTCAGTTCCTACATCTTTTAACTAGCATGGCTATTTGCTCCCAAATTGAGGAAGATTGCCCTGGTTATTGAGGCACTGACTATATATTGGATCCTAAGATTGTCCTCTTCTGATAGCCGTTAGCCAATGGCAACTGCCAATAAGCAAGGTAGTATTCAACAGTTAATTAGAAAATGTCCATTGAGATATAGTCACATCTTAATCAGTTACACTTAAGTTAGTTATTTACTCCGTTTATGTTCAGCTTTGAAGGCTTTTTTTTTTTTACTTTGAAAGAAGATTTTGTTATTTTAATCATCTTAAAGATCTTTCCCCATTAAAGCCAGGTTTAGACTTTTGTGTCACTGCATGTCACGGAACATATGCGTCTGTCTGTCATTCAAAGACAGTTGCATGTTATTAAATGTTACATTCTGGCTAGGAGGCATTCAAACCTCAAAGCACAGAAAACATGGATGAATAAACGAATCAACATGCAGGATGCACATCTCCATACAACATTTCGTGGAGATTTGGGAATTGTACGCGTTGGGCAGTCTGCAACCATTCTGCAACCTACACTTACCCATCAATCCCTTCACAGTATAGATATGTGTTGACATCTATACACAGTTGTGGACAAGTCTAAATTGAGCTTTACACTTAACCCTGGCACAAACACACTGTCATCCTTTTTATTTCTGCCATGCTGTCATTTCACCTACAGACGACTATCTACTGAGTGTTATTCCCCCTCCCCTTTTTTTTCTGGAACTGTCCAAAAATAGCCATCAGGTATGTAAAATCTTTTAGGCTTTGTTACCCATATCTTTGGAAGGATGTTAGAGGACTGCAGTGACTGGAAATAGAGGCAGGATAGGTGTCAGCCATATACCCTGGTAGAGTCTTCTGCCAACTCAAGTATGATGAATAGAACCAACTCTGCAGTGTAAGGGGGAACAACAAATTTTGCTTCAAATTAGTTAACATTTGCAATGTAGAATGAAGCTTTTTTATTCAAACTTTCATTTGTTGTATAATGCCTGTTTATCTAAAGCTTAGTTTAAGGAGGTTTTTCCCCCACAAAGAAGGGTAAGCAGGATTTCAGCCATATTGGTTGATCGTTAAAATCTTCCTACTCACCTCAGATAGACTTCAGTTAAGTACAAGGACACTCTTTAGCAAGCAACTCCATTCCATTTAACACAACATGCTTCTTATAGAATTAGCTAGTCTTAGTACAGGGGTGTCAAATCTGTGTTGTCACAGCGTTGTCACCTGAAATATCAGGATTTTCCCCCTTCACTAAACCGGGCGGGGGCGGAGCCAGCATGTAACACATCTGGCCCATGGGCCATGAGTTTGACACCCCTGTCTTAGTGACTTATTTATTGTGGTGAAAAATTCTTGTCATAGATAAAAGAGCTGATTGATTTGTTTGAATTAACATAGGTCAGCTTTCCTCAACTTAAAACATAGTTGAAGGGCATGGACAAGTATTCTTCTTGAGAAAGACTGATCCAGATGTGTTTCAACATTCTAAACTCTTTAGTCTCCATTACTTTGTTTTATCAATTTCCTTAAACATTTTTTGTTGGGACTAGCAATATTCAGCAGGAGGACTTGTCTGCCATGTCGAGTTGGGTATATAAGATAATACTGATAATATTTCATTCTTTAAAATGTGAACTTGTAGTCTTCCTTGTACTTTTCTTGAAATTTAGAATTTCTATACAAGGATCACTAAATACCAATTTCCTCTCAATCTCTCACTGATTCTTGACAGCAATGTTCCTCTTATAGATTTGTAGACTGCTCCTGAGTTCTCCTGTCAATGCTTAAATTAGGATATAACCCTGATATAACAGAAGACTATAAAAGTATTCAAGTTAAGGATGTAGTTATATATTCAACACTGAATTTGGGGTATTGAGTTATGCATACATTTTTGTAAAGACCATCCAGATCAAGATGGGTATAGTGATGGAAATCACTGTGACAGTAAGCGTTTAAAAGATGCTTTTTTTCAAAAGACAATTTGGGCTTTTTTTTTCCTTGAGGAAAATGTTTCACTTCTCATCTAAGAAACTTCTTCAGTTCTGATTGAATGATGGTGGTGGCGGAGGGAAGGTGTATATTCCTTTGACACACACACATACCTTTTAGCCAAATCTGAAGTAGCTTCTTGGATGAGAAGCAAAATCATTTCCTCAAGGAAGAAACAAAATTCAGTTGCCTTTTGAAAAAGCACCTTTAAGAAATCATGACCTGGATGACTGAGAATCTTCAAAGATACTGTATGTGACAGTGAGCCTTCCCTAAGAGCTATCCAAGAGGCACATACACCCACACTGTACCTTCCATGGCACACTAACACATTTATTGTCATTCTGTGAGATCGTGGCACATAACCAAGAATTCACTCAGTGACACTAAATATCACAGTTTTTGTTTAAAAAAGTGTAAATTATCATACCATGGTTTAAGAAGTAGAAAAAAAGCATTAAACCAGGTCATGTAACATTTTTTTAAAAGTGTGAAAACACTACTCTTTAAACTCTTCTTATGACTGGATTTTAGTATCATTTTGTACCCACTAGATTGGCACAGAGGTACAGAGCTCAGGCAGCATATAACTGGACAAAATGAAAATAGCTCTTTTCTGGATCTTAACGTGAAACTTAGGAAACTGAATAGGTGAGGATGTTCAAAATACCAACTTGTTTCAGGACATGACAAGATCTGAGATTTTTTTTTTTTAAAAAAATGATTTTCCCTTGAAAAATTTCATGCCACAAAATTTAGTGTAGGAGAAATGCAGAGTAGAAAGTAACATTCCTAAACAGCAGATGGAAGGACACCTGCCTTTATGATCATGGATCATAAACATTTTGCAGTCATTTTGGTAAGCACAAAGACCAATGGAAAGTGCCATTTTCCTATTCTTCTAGCAGCTCTTAACTCCCATCGTTCATTCTCAAAATAATTTTGTGATGGCATTTGCAAATTAATCTGCATTAACATGTACAATTAACAAAGATCCTCCATTCCACCACAAAGTGGAGTGAGATGGGGGAAGAGGAAAATAATTGTTGCAACTTTGCTTATTTTTTCATATTTTTGGCCTTTTTTCCTTTCTTTTAATCTGACATAGTAGCAAAAAGACATTCAACTCAACAAATAGAAAATTTAGAGGAGATAAAAATAATCAGCCTTGGTAAGGCATTACTATTAAAATAGCATTACTATTGGTTAGGGAAAATGAAGGACAACATGAACTAGACAGGTGCAGAAGTCCAAAACAATTGATATAGAGTTCACAGCTTTGTAAAAAGTAGTATGAATGTCTTATACTGGTTTAGGAAATGCTGTACTTTTTTGGTTATTGAGACCTTATTCTTTTCCTCTTCAAAAATAAAAGCAATCAGTATTGGAGGTCCTTGATACACAAAGCCAGAAATGATCCAGGTCTGTTCCATCTATGCATACTACAATGTTACAGCTGCTGCACTGTCGGTCAACACACAACAGCAAGAGCTCAGGGGCTGATTTCAGTAAAACAGGCCAAGCCATCATATAGGAAATAAATGGGATATTGGGAAGGGAAGCCCTATGAGCTATATTTTTTTCCTTTCCACTTTTGCAACGTACGTGTCATTAAATGAAGTAATACCCAGTACACTAGTGTAGTGCTGTTATTGTGAAAAGTGTGTTCAGCAATTGTGTGTGATCAACTCTGCTCACCCATCAGCAGCTGAAGTTCAATCATAAGCTTCCTTCCCAAAGTATGTTGAACAAGAGGTTTTTGTTAAACCATGTCAATGCCGGATTAAACGTGTAGTGCTGTTTTATTATTTGGGTTGAAACAAAATATTGATTTTATACATATGCAACTATTCAAGAAATGCTTGTGTGGAAGCCCCTACACATGAGTAAGGTTCCATCTGTATTTCTGGCTCTTTGGTTCAAGCGAGGACCTAAATTTTTGTGACTGTTTTTTGTTCTACACAAAAGCACGCTTGCAATAAATTTTTAGAGGTTTTCTATGCCATGAGTTAAATTCTGAAATGTGAAATGTGGTAACAACACAACTCAATGGATTTATATCACTCTGATGTCATGTGATTTTTCCTTCCACAAAGTTTGTCTTACAATCAACAACTTTGAAATACAGTCAAATATGGATTATAAATTAGTTTTCCTTGTCTCATTTTTCCTGGGGTGAGGAAGAAATTTGGATCAAAGAAATCAAAGCCACAAGGTTATGGGTTGGGCACTGGGTAAAATGAAATGGGAATGCTGTAATATTCATATTAAATTTAAAAATTAAAATAGTGGTTAATGTCAAGACGATATCAATCTGAGTAACAAGCTATCAGTAAGTGCCATTTACTCTTTGAGGCTAACTTTCATACTGATCATGTTATTATCTCTCAGGATAAACAATGTTGTGTAAATTGCAAAACAAGAGTAAGAAGTTGTGAAAGAAGGAAATGAAAGGTAGGTAATAAGAGTAAGGGAAATCTAACTGAATGTACTTTACACTGACATCATTTGTTATCTCTGCCTTGTAAAATACTGAATTAAATTTAGAAAAAATTGCCAAATAGCAGAATCATCCAAAATCTCAGAGATTGAATAAGGTGCAAATTTTAACTCAAAACCTGAAATTTCATTAATATCTAAGTTGGGAACACAATTTCATTCTTCCCTGGAATAAGTTACATTTGTACCTTTAATACTAAAATAATAAGTCCATAGCTTTAACTTGGAAATAACTCAACAGCTGTGCTAAATGGTGTCTTTTTGAATCCAAAAAGTGGTTGCTTGAAGTGCTACAATGTTGTGATGCATGCCAGCCAACCAAAAATATTTTTATTTTGGGAAGTAGCTGAAAATATACATTCATAATGAACCTCTGATGATGCCAAAGGCAACAGCAGTCATGTGTCAGATCTGAGAGTGCAATATAGATGTTTCACCAGCAAATGCCAACAAGGCATGATTTTCCCCTCTCCACTTGTTAAATAAGCATCATTTGTGATAATCACAAATCGAATGACCAATATAAATACACTGAATTGGAAGTGTGGGTTTTGTCCCATGGAATGCATTTTTGTTACACCATGTGGGGAAATTAATTAACTTTTATCCCAGCTGCAGCATTTCATCATCATCCTAATTCCACCTTTATGATTCTATCACAGATAAACTAAATAACCACAATGGATAGTTATAGGAACCATTATTTTTTTCAAAGTTAAACACAGAAACATGCTTGTTATAGAAATGAAAAGGAGCATTTTAGAAAATCAAATTATTGAATCTTCAAAAGCAAACCAAACCAAACCCATAATCATGCTATTTCAATAAGATTAGACACAATAAATCTATAGGATAAATCCCTCCAATACTTTAAGCAGTATTTCATGCCTATAATTCGTTGCAGTCTTAAATACTGTACAGCACGTAGATATTGTATGAAAGCCAGCCTAGTATGGTAGCCAAAAATCAGAAGGAGAGAGATATTACTTTTCCAGACTAACAAATTAAAGTTGGCAGATGACTGCATATATTACATTAGAGGATGTGCTGGCAATGCACTTCTTGATTCTATGTTGGACTAACAGGTGACATGCTATGCAGAAGAAATAAGACTCAGATTTGACATCCGACAAGGACTAAATATCATAGTATTTCAATTTTCCAGTTACTCCCTGACAAATCTCAAAGTAGCCATCTTGGAAGTAGGAACAATTGAAAAAGAGATTGCTAAACTCACATGCATCAAAAGGTTTTAGGCTATCTCAGAAGGTCTCAACAAACAATGGATTTTTAACACATTACAACTGTTAATTGATAAGGTACTTATAATTTGTCTTACATCATCTGATGTAATCACAGTTTTCTTTCTCTGCTTCCCACAACCATGCTTCCACCTTATCCCAGTCTAGCGGCCACTCCAATCAATGCGTCTGATGAAGTCTGTTGTGGCCCACCATATCTTGTATTTTAATAAAATATATTGATCTGGAAAGATGCTACTTGAAACCTTCTGATATAAACAACAGATGGAAATCCTTTGATTACCATTTCAAGAAAGCATAAAATAGGGCTACAAAGTGTACCTCCCCTGATACTCTGTGAAGTCAGTTTAGTGCTCTTGGCATTAACTGATTCATGTTGATTCTCGATAGAAAAAAGCACAACACTATCCAAACACGATACATACAGTAGCAAAACCGATTAGCGTGTCTAAGGATATATCATAATGAAAATGGGGATGGGAAGCATCTAATCATTATTTAACATTTCAAAATATCTTTAGAAAAAATTGTTTCATTTATGTGTTATTGCAATCTGGTACAGAGATCTTTGAGGATAGTGGATTTCCTCTTTGTTGCAGTCAGGTCAAAGTTTACTTCAAAATTATAATTCAAAATTATTATATCTTATATGCCAATACATGAATTCCTTATGCCTGCAGTTTTTGGTTTAGGAGCTTCATTGCAAAACAGTAATGAAGAGACCTCAATTCTGGCTTAGGTGAAAAGAAGTACAATTATTCTTTGTTCAACCACACATTTTTTAGAACAGGAAGGCTAAGCGCTGTACTCTTTGTGCCTGACACATTAATTTCCTGCTCGCTGGATGAAGCACTACTAACAGGTTACCCAAGGACAATGGCTTTTCAATGAAGGCTCATGAACTCATGTCACAGTTGCCTAAGTTGGGTGGCAACAGGAAAATAAAAAAAGAAATCAATTGTTATCTATGAGGACTTACTGCTTAGAAGATTAGCCTAATATTACACCATGGTCCCCTTATTTTGCTGCATTCCAATTATGGTTTTCAATTCTACTTCCATGAATTAAGGTTTTTTAAAAATAAATTTAACATGTTCATTTATAAAAGTAGTTCATGTGCACCAATTTTCTAAGTGTAGAATTCAACTGCTGAATTCAACAGCTTTCAACAAAAAATGGAAATTTATGTATTTGCATTCACGTAGTAAAGTGAACAAGTTCGTAACACTCACAATGAAATAAAATGAACACATTTTGCTTTATGCTTTGCAGTCTGAAATAGATTTCAATTGCATAAACAAGCCTTGGTCTTAAAATAAATTTGTCTAGGAAAAGAAAGTTCTCCAAATGTTGCTTTTGAAAAATCAAATAATTATGACAGGTAAGCAACTATGACAGTGTGCAGAGACTGTAAGGCCCACCATGTTTAATTGAATACCTATATTAATATGAGGATGTTAAATTAAAGCTCTTTTATTTCCAATTTTAGTTTTTCCCATTTGTTTTCAAAACTAAAACACTAAGATCAAACTTGCCTAAATTTGTATTGGCATAAGTGATTGATGAGAATACCGCATTTCACTGAACATTCTAATCTTTAAAGAAATACAAATTTCGTTTGGCTATATTTTCCATGTCATTTAAATGTAGGCAGATTGTGAAGTGCTCCTTAACTCAAACAAAATTAAGGTAAAACAGCTGTATTAAGAAAGGCTTGTGCCCACTGTTTTAGATTTTCATTTACAGTATAACAATTGCATTCAGCAGTAAAATGCTCACTTGAATCAGTTCTCAACTAGGAAAATTGGTGAAAATCAATCACAGGTGACCTGAATATAGCCAAAGGTTGGGTTTTTAAAGTCCCCATCCTCACAAGACAACTTTCTAACTATTTGTGAAGCACATGCCAAAATCGTCCCAAGTTCATTGTTAACTGTGGACATTGTGGCAGATAAAGGCAATAGGCAAAAGTTGACCAACTGGATAGATCAAGAGCTGTTCACTAAAGTTCATGTACACTGATAAGGTGGGTCTCCAGCACACGCAGACAGAATGACAGCAAACTTTATTATCTTATCTATAAAGTATTTATTTTCTTAAGTTAAACAGTTTTTCAAGGATGGTTTCCATCTATAAAATGAACAAAGTACAAGCTCTGTACAGCAGATTTCAAAGAACTAACAGAAATAATTTTCTAAACCACATTTAATTCGTAAAAGGAAATGTACATGTACCACCATTATTTTTGTTTTAAAGTAGCTTAAGATTAGGACAGAGATGACATGGTAACTGGTTATTAAATTTCCTGGTAGTTTATAATAAAAAAGATCAAGGAAAGGTTCACCTATTTCCTGCATCTAACTTCAAAACCTACCACTGACTGCTTCTGCGTATCTTCAATTTGCTTGGAAATCTTTTCCAACAAGGTATTTAGTATTTTTGCACTGATAAGGAGGGGTGCAAAAGCAGTGCTTGGTACAATACACATGAAGTTCATAGTTGTGTAAAAAAAAAAAAAGAATGTAGTCACAGTAAATAACTTNCATAGTTGTGTAAAAAAAAAAAAAGAATGTAGTCACAGTAAATAACTTTGGCACACTGTGTCATGTAAACATAGCTAGCATCACATTACTGCATTTTCTGATCCAGCATCCATGCCTAATGATCACTTTCATTCCTAGAACTTGAATACAACACATAGATAACATTTAAGACTTTTTGGAAATCCTGCTAACACACCTGCTTAAATATCAGTCAAACTAGTAGCTTTTCAGAATTCAAAACCAGCTATTTATGGATAGCTTCTACCTCCACTTCTCAAAAAAAACCTTTACAATTTAACTTCCTTTACCTTCAAAAGTTCTTCCTCCAAAGTCCTGGTTTATAATTAGTTGCCTATTTAATAAGCACTTCAGTGCTCTCCCCCAATGCCCCAGTTTTATAAATGAATGTTACCTACATCTCATGACTTGGACAGCCTTAAAAACAATGAATTTTTTTTAAAAAAAGGCAAAGACCGCATTTATTATTTTTCCTGTCAAGGACATAATTACATGAGAGGTTTTAATCAAAGGGAGGCAAATTTAGTTCAGAAAAGAAGAATATTCACATTGAGCCCATCAATGGAATCATCATTCTTAATTAAAACAATGTAGTATCTCAATATAGTATCAACAGAAACC
This sequence comes from Laticauda laticaudata, assembly GCA_004320025.1. Classification (NCBI taxonomy): domain Eukaryota; kingdom Metazoa; phylum Chordata; class Lepidosauria; order Squamata; family Elapidae; genus Laticauda; species Laticauda laticaudata. The sequence goes on from BHFT01005912.1 coordinate 18,995, forward strand.
ACAAACATGCCATATAAATTCAAAGGTTCACCGGCTTATCTGAAACATTGCAAAACTAGAGTCCTCATCTGAGTGGAAAGATGCCCATTTTTTTGTGCAACGAATATTGTGGCCGTCATGGAAAAATGCACTTTACAGAATACTCAAACACAGGTAGCACACTGGAGATGAACACTGTCAAGGAATGATTGCATAATAATTTACTTTTTGTCATTTTGTAATCATTGGGGAGAAGGGCATGTTCTGTGAATATTTTCATTTCTCTGTTTAAAATTTTACATAAACTTCTTGTTGTTTTTTTTAAAACCACTTGATGAGGACAACACATGCAGAGATGGCATTGCTCCAATATAGAAATAGCAGAATGGGGCCATCACTTCCAAAGTTTTACTTCTGCACCAATGTTAAGACATAGTGACAAGACATAAAGAAAAACCTCAAACCATGATTCTCAAGAGCAGATGCCTCACAGCTGCAATGTTGGTCATTTGTAATAGGCTTGCTTGTGATTTCACAAGAAGGCTATTTGTGGGTCTTGTGCTATCTGTCATTCTGACAACTTTTCAAAAGGAGTAAGAAACGGTAAAGAGGAAAAACCAAGAACTGAAGCCCCAAAGCTGTGTGTTTTTTTTAAACCTTGTTTTCAACACAATGTAGTCTAAAGTTGCTCAGTACAAATACACAAGAGTTATCCAGAGCACACGGCATGGAACAGAAGGTGACACTTATGCTGGTGAGATGAAGCGGACAAGCCTCTTTCTGCCATTCCATCAACCTCTGCAATGGAGGTCTGACCACTTTCAGGAGAACGAAGTGCAAAAAATAAAAAATAAGAAAAGGCACACTTTACAAAGCAGAAGCATCCAGTGTTTGCGTGTGAACACAAGGCAGCGGCACAAACTCGCATCTTCACAAAAATGTTGTTCTTCCGCAACTGTCCAATCTATGTTCCAGTCAAGTGTTAAAACGCTTTGTTGATAAATTACAGGATGATGAAAAATTGATAGAAAGTTGTAAATTTTGACAATATATATTTTATATATATATATTTATATATTTATATTTATATATAGCGTTTATATCTAGAGTCTCATAGAAAAAAAATCCAGGGTCCGATATACCACGTACACATGGCAAAACCTTCTGAATGATGCTTTTGACTGCTGGACTACCACAAACACCTATTTTTATGTAAAGGGAGACTGCTCGTGAGTTTCTTCCAGCCGCTTCCCTCCCAAGTATGCCCTTCCCTTCCCTGTGTTGAAAGCAGGTTTGTACCATGTACCTGTCGTTTCTAAGGATGTTAATCGTCTGCTCAGAAAATACTGGGTTGAAGGTGGAGGAGCCAACAGTCCTTGATGGAAGTGGGGTGGGGATGATGAGCACTGCTTCAGCTACATTTGATTAGATGATGGCAGGATCCCCAGTTCCTTTGATTTCCTTATGTTCACTTTTACTTTTCAGACAAAGATGGAATACTGAGGTATATAAAGTATCAGTAATGCAATCAAAATGTTGCCCAAGGTTTAGGAAATGAGACAGTTACTTCTGTCCGAGCATTTCTACTGCTGTAGATTCAGTGTGAACTTCCACTGCTGTGACAGCGAAGGACTGCACACTTCAACAGTCAGGCCACCATTTTTGGCATTTCGGCTGTCTAAACACAAGTTGTTGCCCACGTACCGCAGTTTGGTATTGCTTTCTATTTGTTCCCATTTCTAGGAGGGGGAAAAAAAGTTAGCAGATTAGATAAATACACATTTTTAAAAAATAACAAATAAGGTTCCTATAAGGTATTTATTTAGGGGGCATACAGGTAGTCCTTGACTTACAACAGTTCATTTAGTGACCATTTGAAGTTACAATGGCACTGAAAAAACTGACTTATGACCATTATTCATACTTATGACCATTGCAACATCCCTGTGACCACAGGAATCAAAATTCAGATGTTGGGCAACTGGTTCATATTTATGATGGTTGCAGTGCCTGGGCATCATGCAATCAACCTTTTGTAAACCTTCTGATAAGCAAAGTCAATAATAGGAAACTCAGATTCACTTAGCAACCATGTTACTGATCTAACAATTGAAGTGATTCACTTAAGAATTGTGGCAGGAAAGGTAGTAAAACGAGGCAAAATTAACTTAGCAAATGTCTCACTTAACAACAGAAATTTTGGGCTCAATTGTGGTCATAAGTCGAGGACTACCTGCATTAGATGGACTCAAAACCATCCAGCCTGCATTCAAAGGAAAACAAATTTCAAGCTCTCGGACTTTAAAATGTCTTCATATGTAACATAGTTTTATGTCATCTGCTCTGCTCTGCTTTTTTTTTTTTTGCAAGCACACTGAATTTTTCTGTTCCATAGTCCTTCCTATACTTAGGTAAGGACAAGTTTTGTAAAAACTATGCAGTTTGATGTTGTCTTCTTAGAATCTATACAGCATTAATTCTGAAAGAGTCAGAATTGGCTCAAAGGCCAGCAACAGAGCATAAATGGGCACCTGAAGATGACATTGACAACAGAGTGTTGATCGACTTCTTCTCTGGGACTGCAATCTTAAATGACACAGCAAGAAAGGGTTAAGAAAATGAACTTAGACAGTTCTGTCCAGGACTGTCTCCCAATCCTGAACAGTTTTTACAATTTACTAATCTGGATGAGTGCTATTGTTGTAGCACTGCTAAGCTTTAAACTATCCTTTGAAGTGGGAGGAAAACAATCAGAAGGCTAAGATAAAATTAAAAGCTCAAAAATAAAAGGGAATTAAGGCAGCAAGGAAAGCTCACCCACAGAGGGTGGTATAATGGAAGGCATATAGAGTACAGATAGACTAATGAATAGAGAAATTTTAATTACAGATAAGCCATCTTTAAAATATTTTTTAAATTTAATATAGAGATTCTAGTTCTTCGATGTGAGCTAGAAAAGACCCAAACCTAAATATTTAAAAAAGTAAAAAGCACCACAGATTGCTGCAGAGTCTCTTTTAAAAAAAGAAAAAGAAGAAAGCAACAAGTAAAAATTATTTGGCAAAAAACCAAATACAATTAATTGTATATTGCCTGATAATAGAAAAAAAAGTCTTTAAAAAACCAAATCTTAAACTATGAAAGTCTCCCTAACTTTTGCACTGCAGTGAAACTAATAATGTGATTGTTAATTTTCTGGAGTTCATAGTTCTGATTTTCCAGCATTTTTTGCTTCAAGATGGCAATAGGTGGTATGGTACTAGTCAGAAAACCTGGCACTTCACCCTCTGCAGTTTGCTTAATAAAACACAAAACGGCAGCCAGCTGCTTGATTTCTATGAACAATCTTCACCATCAAATAGATGGGAATAGAAGTAGAGAGGTGCCATTTTGGGGAATCTGAAGGTCACAGTCCTTTGAGAGACATAAAGAACGCGGCCAAGACAAAAACCTAAATTTATTTCAATTTCGTATTAGTTCAATTTCAATTAAAAAGGTCAGCTCAAATTAATGAAACACAATTCGGTGATTGGACTTTCCTATATAATAAACGTGTTCTTTGGTCTCACTGATAATTGCAATTTTTCAACATTTCTTCAAGCTACACCAAGGGCTGCATCTGTGGCTTCTAGGAGCTTGTAGGCAGCCTTTGAGGCTCAGGTTGTAGATCCAGACTATAATGGGATTTCATTTATTAACAGCACGTCAGAAATCCCACAGCGGACAAATCCCAAGAGTTCAGAGTTCATAAGGAGGGATCAGGCTAGAGGGCCACCTCTCATCTTGGAGAACATTCAAAACTGTGGCTGAACTCCAAGTACTGACCTGTCTACTATCATTCTCTCTGCAGCCCTGAAGTTTGATGAGTGATCCAGCAGCTCGATCCACCACCGTAAGGCACAAATCCATATGCTTCACTGACTTGTCCTTTGTTAAGGCCCATTCCTGGAACATAAAGCAATGACACAGAATTACCCCCCACGTACACATCCTGCCTGAAATCATTCCATCTCTTTTAATCTTACCTTTTAACTACCCAATTTTTATTTTGTGGGGGAAACTTATTTGATGATGAAATGTTGAAGAAGTAAAAGGGAAAGTTAGAAATCAAATACTTAACTACTTTTTCAGAGCAGCTTTTTTCTTAACATTTCTAAATATGAAATAACATAGTGGGGGTTCTAGCATTAAGTTAAAGGACATTAAGAAATAAGTTCAAGGACAGAAATCTTTTTTATATTACGTATTAAAAAATAAGGCATTCTAAAATTCTCTAGCAATGTTATACTTAATTGTACAATTCAAACAACCTTATGTTTATTAACACTTCAGAAAATATATTTTTAAAGTTTTAACTTATTTAAGCCATCATAGTGTTAACAGTTTCTGATTTATCTTGCAGTTAATATCTGTGTTTCACATTATTCGCATCTCATAATCAGCATGTTCTGACCAGTTCTGGAAAACCAGTAACGAAAATTTTGAGTAGTTCAGACAACCAGCAAATCCCACCTCCGACTGGAGATTTTACAGTCTCCTTCCCCTGCCACGCCCACCAAGCCACGCCCACAGAACCAGTAGTAAAAAAATTTGAATCCCACCACTGCTCATAATGCAATAAAATAATTACTGGGGAAGTGGGAGTAAATGTCTGACTTCATTTGACACTGCTGGTAACTTGTATTCCTTTTTTTTCCTTTGGGGGAAAAAAAGTCAAATAACATTTTTGGGGGGACGCTCGATATTAGATCAGAATATGTTTACGTTTATTTACTATATTCATTAGATCTGTAGCAATCTTTAAGCTTAACTAGAAATAATTTGTCATATACCTCCATCTGCTGGTGCTATGGCACAACAGCACCCAGTTATCATATTTGCCAGATAAGACAAGCCTATATTGCCTCATCTCGCTAGAGAAAAAAGAAACCCAGACAGAAATCTTATGACATGCCCAATTTCTTCATCTATCCCAAGTCAATTTAAATTTGCCACTCCAAAAAACAAACTGAAGTTACCCTCAAATAAACATCTGTGAATATGATCTACTTCTATATATGTGTATTCTCTCTCTCTCTCTCTCTCTCTCTCTCTCTCTCTCTCTCTCTCTCTCTCTCTCTCTCTCTCTCTCNTCTCTCTCTCTCACACACACACACACACACACACACACACACACTCTAAAAGAAGGGAGAAAAAATAAATTAATGCATCTTAATTGAATAATCAACTACTGGTTAACATTAATCTCCCATAAAATAAAAGACCCTATGTATAAAATTAATTGATTCCCATTTACACACATCGATGATGACCCAATTTCATACAGAAGAATGAAGAAAAATATTTAGCAGCACCTCCCTCCCTCCCTCTTTCCAACCAAAATAACAGGAGGAAGGAAGAAGAGAGAATAGAAGAGAGAAAAAGAGAATGAAGATGTGAGGAGGGTAGGAATAGTAGGAACTGAAAAGGGAGGGAAATAAACAAGAAGTGCTCTCTTGATATCAGAGGCCAGGCAGGCAGCAGGGATGAGCCTCCAACTTAAGAAAAAGGCATCCAAGCTACAGACATTTGCTCTTCAGCTTCTGCTCTTCTTCTCAGCAAATGCAAGGAGCTGTACTTCCCCTTCATAAGAATTCATAAAGGGAAAAGAATTCATAAAGGTCTTCCTCCAGAGTAGGTCACTTACCTATCTTTCATTCAGAAAAGAAATAAATCCATGCAACTGAGAAGGGCAGGTCAACTAAAATACTTTTTCCTATTTCATTTCTCTTCTGTGTTTCTTCTTCTTTTAGTTTTATTTTTTCATACCTCTTGTATTAAACCTTTTCTAAAGTTTATATTACTAAAGTGAGAGTATGTACATGTGTGTGTTGTGTGTGTGTACATATGTGTATGTATATGTACTATATACAACACACACACATACACACACACACACTCAATGGTGCTGAATGGAGGGATTTACAACTTGTGCCCGAAGTTACAGATATTGAGACCTCCACGGTCACATGATAAAAGTTCAGGTTGGGATGTTATAAAGAATTAGGACTCAAGTTGATTTTTTTACTCCCATTTAAGAACCAGGTGATGATTTTTTGAAGTACGACCTGTACTTACCTGATTTCCCCCAGCATTATGACATTCATAAACACCGACAACGCCATCTGCAAAATGGCCTAATGTGTCAAGGCAATTGGTTCCTTGCTGCAAAGCCCCAAAAGCTATATCCTGGTGATCAGGTACCCTGAGGAGAGGAAAAAAGAGACAAACTTCTTAATTCTAACCAAAATGCAACTTTAAATACTTATTCTACTTGGTATCAATGTTAGATATGCATCTACGTAATTCAATACATTTTACCCGAGTTTCAGTTTTACTCAGTTTCTCTCACCAAGTCCCCAAACTTCATTCTTAGCTCCAGAAGAGCTGGAGATCTTGAGAGCAATGATATAGAATAGTCTGTAATTTTAACAACAGTTTCCCAATCAGCAGGTCCTCAAACTTCAATGGATTTAAAATCACAGTTGATAAAGAAATGATTTATTTATTAAAAAAATTTATAGCCACCCAGCTCACACATGGGTGACTCTGGAGGCTTACAACAACTTCGGGCAGCTTACAAGGTTATTTTAGCATACAATTAATTCTGCCACAATGTACTTGCTGATTAAGCTATAAGAAAATTATATTGTACTGATTGGGTTAAACATATTACCTTCATTAAATAAAGGAATGAAAATAGAACTAACTGCACATGATCATCAATGCTATTTGTTTTCTCAATGGTATGGACCCAATCTTATTCCCACACTGAAAATTACTTCCTCTTCAGGAATTCCCACATTTAGGAGATAAAGAAATGATGAGGTTAGATTTAAGGTGATGCAAACACTTCTATCATCTGATTTGGCTCTTCATATCACTACTGTACAATCAAGATTATCTGGTTCTATCATCAAGGTTTCCAATGAGTCAACAACTTTCGGAGGAAAAAAGGGATGACTAACAATGCAGAAATGCTCCTTTCTTCAAGCCCCAAATCTGACTATGGCAACTGACTGATTTGGCTGCCTCTATGACACATGGGCAAAGGGCAGTCAGAGCTTGTCTTAGGCTGATATCCACCACCTAACCATGCTGCAAGTCATGAAGACATTAGATCAGACAGAAAAGAGATTAGAAGTGTGAGAATCAAGGATATAGCTTATTGATATATTAGATTCAATAAGTCCTATGGATGATAGCAGGCCCCAGTAGGAAGAGATATGAACCAAAGTTTTCAGCTAGGATGAAAATATACTATAACTATTTGTAATCCTGCTGAGCCGTTGCTAACTGTGAAAACATATTTTTGCAAATTGTGCACTTGGATGAATAAGTTTAAAACAGGAAGAATGAAACTGTTGGAAATGAGGAACTGAAAGTAATGTACACAGGTGTTTAAGGAAAGTGAGTTAGTGAAGTGAAGCGTGTATGTGGTTAGAAGAAAAGTATAAAAGATAGGGTTGGAGATCAGCTTGGGGCCCTTTGATTTATGGCAGTCCTTGCAGGACCTGCTATATGTCATTGGACCCCATTGCAATGGCTTATTAATGTAAGAATATTAATGTAAGAGTATTACTGCTATTATATCTTTTATATATATTCATTTCTTATGTTCCAAATTATTAGAAACAATAAACCTCTGATCTTAAAGTAAGAATTTTAGTTTGTGTTGCTGTCTGATTCCTATTGGTCTTCTTTTATGGCAGAAGGAAGGCCCAGAAGACAAAAAAAAATCAGAGTATATTTATCAGTCTGGCATCAGTTAAAATAATTTTATACAGGAATAAAAACTTACCTCAATTCAGGATATACATTTTCAAGGTACCACTTGAATGGTTTGCAGTTAAGTCTCTTTCTCAACTCCATTCGGCTTTGAATACTATTGAGAGAAAAAGCTTTTCATTGCATCTAAAAACTACTCCAATTGAAAAGCGATTTTTATGGTCAACTTATTATTTAAATAAGAAGCTGGCAGCTAAGTATTCTCTGCAACTTTCAGACCTCAATTCCCATCATTCCAGCTGCCCTAGCCATTAGCAAGCAGAAGAAGTCCAAAAATGGGCAGAGTACCATCTTGCCGTCTTCTGATTTAAGCAAAGATTAAAGATAAGGTTGTGTGCTTATTTTAATACCATTAATTTCCACCCTGCTGCTTCCAGAAAATAGGCTCAAATAGCTGAAAGAAATAATTGGACTTACTTGCCATAAGGTACATTTCTGGCAGAAGGCACTGCTGCATAATAGAAATTTTTGTATTCATCCATCCAGACTTCTGCTGCTCTGCGTGTATTTCTGGAAATAATTTAAAGCACAGTATTAATTTTGTTTCCTGGTATTTTTTTACTCCTTTGAATAGGCCTTCCACTTTAAGAACACCACTATGCAGAATAAGTTATCTTTCAAAAAGCACAACAATTTGTTGGCTTTGTATTCTTTAGCTTCTTTCTTCAGGATTTGTGTTTGTGGAAGGAAAATGATATGAAGGATCACTGTATTTTGGCAATGAGTCCCTACACTTAGACTACAGAGTACATCTAGCACTGTTCTGTACTCCAAAACCCTGGCTAAATAGGAGTCATACTCATTTCTCTTGTACAGAGGCACAGTCTCATTTTTAAGACATAGTTACCTTATGACTTCAGGACATCTGTACTCTCAGGACAACTCACATGAAAAAACAGATTATGTAATCTTTTCTAGACGCTTCATGTCTCCCCAAAACTATTGAAAGAAGTGGGACTAGAAGGGATGCAGTATTCCACTTTCCCTGATGTGATTCTACCTTTTAAAGTATATCAAGCACATTTCTGGCTATTCAGAAGAGTTCTGAATTATTCTTCTCAATCTCTGATTCCCTTTGTTCATACCTACTACTTCGCAAGCCCCAAATCCTAAGAATTCTCTCAATAGGATCCTTTCCAGATTTGTGAAAGTTAGCTCCCAGATTTCACTAGCCAAATACCATGTTATTAAGTAATTTGGTAGAGAGGCTAATGTTTAATAATAAAGGTACATCGATACAAAGTTTGATTATATGTTGGAGATACATTGATTCTTTCTCTAAAAAAAAATTGGAAGAAACTGCTGGATCACCAAGGAATATATTAACACATGAATGGTATACAATAAATGTATCTGGAAACAGTTTTCAAACTTGAAAAAATACTATATACTATATGTATATATACATACATATGTAATGACCTGGACAAAAGTAAATCCTTTTTATAATTATTCATATTATATAATATATACTATATATATGAATAATTATAACAAAGGATTTGCCATCGTCTAGGCCCGTGATGGTGAAGCTACGCAGAGCCATTTGTGCTGGCATGCAAGCAGCAGGCAAACTTACCTTACGGAGCATGCGCACGCCTCACAGCTGATTTTTTTTTTCAGTTGGTTTGAGGCCTTTTTCGGCCTCCCAGAGGCATGGAAAAAGCCTCTGCAATTCTCAAACTGAATTATAGGCCCGTTTCATCACTTCCTGCAATACCAGAAGTGATGAAACGGGCTTATAATTCAGTCTGAGAAGCCTTGCAGAGGCTTTTTCCAAGCCTTTGGGAGGCCGAAAAAGGCCTCAAACAGGTAAGGGGGTGAGGGATTCCTAGCACATATGCAGGGGGCATGGGGAGGGGCACACGCATTGCATTCTAGGTACTGGCACACAAGTGTGGGCACGCTGGCGCACTGGCAATTTTTGGCACAGGAGCCCAAAAAGGTTAGCCATCACTGGTCGAGGCCATTACATTATTCTGACAGTTTGTCTCCAATGTTAACAATAATGTTGAAAGTTTTCAAATTAACTATCAAAAACCACATGTAAGCTTTTGCTGTCCAATAAGCATTTTTATAATGTAGATAAATAATTTATAATGTAGATTAATAAGTAAAAAACTTTTTTTACATTTCTGCTGATGGGTATTGTTTTGATTATGGTCTTGGTTTTATTGTTTGGTGAAAGACCCCATCACTTGATTATATTTGCTAACAACCATTGATGTGACATTCTTCCTAGCTGCTGTGCATGTTAAGTTTTGTATCTATGATGGAAATTTGTTTTTAATTTATTTTAAGATTGTTTGCTACCGAGAGTCACTTGCTGAGATGGATGGCCATTTGAATGAGTGATTCAATGAATCAATCAATCAATGTTACTGAGACTTAAATTTACCTTGCAAAAACAGTCCCACTTCCTCCTGGAAAGGTATAAGGATGTTGCTTGCGGAAGACATGACCAACTCGGCTACATGGGATGATTTCAAGACTCCCACCGCATTGCCACACACGAAATGAAATCTCTGCATTCAGAAAATAACCAATACACAGAATAGTTTTTCCCCACATCTTCCTACTGTGTTTCTCCAACAATATGGCCTCCGCCAATAGGAAGGCCCAGCATGATTTCTAGGCATGAGGTGGAATTAAGCCCTACCCCCAAAATTTAGGCCTATTTAAACCATGCGTTTTCCCGCCATTTCTCACATCGTTTGTTAGAATTACACGAGGTAAAGAGAAATGGGGGGAAGGGCAGGGGGGATGGGGAGAAAACTTGCCTTTAGGAGTGCCCTGCAGATAGCCTAGGCTAGAATACCCTGATAGCCGATAGAAGTTCCCTGAAGGCAGAGTCTCCAGCCGCTTCAGGGCATGGTGTGGTTATCCGTGTCCCCTTGCCTTTAGGGCAGTCTCTTTCGGGCGATGGAAGCTCCCCAATTGCAGTTACCAGCCACTTCAATCAGCCGGTAGAAGTGGCCATGGGGTGAGCGCACACACACACTCCCCTCACCATGAAGTCGCTTCTATCGGCAGACGAAAGCTCCCTTGAAGGCAGAGTCCCCAGCCATTTCAGGGCGTGGCGTGGCTCCCCGTGTCCCCTTACCTTTCGGGTGACGGAAGCTCCCCAATTGCAGTTACCAGCCACTTCGATCAGCCGGTAGAAGCGGCCTTGGGGTAAGCGCACACACACAATCCCCTTGCCGCGAGGCCGCTTCTATCAGCAGACGAAAGGTCCCTTGAAGGCAGAATCGCCAGCCGCTTCAGGGCATGGCATGGCTACCCGTGTCCCATCGCCTTTAGGGCAGTCTATTTTGGGCGATGGAAGCTCCCCAAGTGCAGTCACCAGCCACTTCGATCGGCTGGTAGAAGCGACCTCGGGGCAAGCACACACACACACACACACACACACACACACACACACACACTCCCCTCGCCACTTCTATAGGCAGATGAAAGCTCCCTTGAAGGCAGAGTCCCCAGCCGCTTCAGGGCGTGGTGTGGCTGCCTGTGTCCCCTCACTTTAAGGCAGTCTCTTTCGGGTGATGGAAGCTCCCCAAGTGCAGTCACCAGCCACTTCAATCGGCTGGTAGAAGCGACCTTGGGGCAAGCACACACACATACTCCCCTCGCCCCGAGGCCGCTTCCATCACCCGAAAGAGACTGCCTTAAAGGCGACGGGACACGGGTCGCCATGCCACACCCTGAAGCGGCTGAGGATTCTGCCTTCAAGGGAGTTTTCATCTGCCAATAGAAGCGGCCTCGCGGTGAGGGGAATGTGTGTGTGTGCTCGCCCCAAGGCCGCTTCTACAGGCCAATCGAAGTGGCTGGTGACTACACTTGGGGAGCTTCCATCATCCAAAAGAGACTGCCTAAAGGCGAGGGGACATGGGCAGCCACGCCATGCCCTGAAGCAGCTGGGGACTCTGCCTTCGGGGAGCTTTCGACGCCCGATAGAAGTGGCCTTGCGGCGAGGTACGTGTGTATGGGCCGCTCTAGGTGGGGGAGGAAATTCAGTCACCCCCAAAAAGATGGCTTAGCTGTTTTTTCAGGGGTCAAAAAAAAATAAGGCCCAGCCTTATTTTGTGAGAAACATGGTATGCATCCTTCTTTTCCAGCTAACACAAATACATTTTTTTTTAAAAAAGGGAAAAATCCCCTGCTTTTAATTGAAAAAATGGGACAGGGAATCAAGTTCGTTTTAATGGAAAAATGAAACACATTTAAATTAAAAATTTAAGAACACTATGAAGTTATTATATTTCTCTATCTGGGCCACTTTTTGTATTTGCAGTTCAAAATCCAGTGTCTAGCAGATAACCACAATATGGACATCATAAAATTACTTGGATTTTATATGAACACCTAAGTGCCAGAATGAGAAAATGAAGTTGAGATTTATGATTAAGTATAAAATCACAAATGCTCTTAAAGTATCAGTTTCTAGACTAATAAAACAAAATTAGTTTAATATGTTTAAAGAAAATACCCCAATGATGAGTATTCCTATTAACTACATGCCCTGCTTTTAAGTATTTAAAATGCATGGAATATCTTTATAACCTTGTTAAATAAAACACTTTGACAAGTATTAACTTGTCAATTAACTGTGTTAATTAACACAGAATTTATGACTTTTAAAAAGATAAAGATTCTGTGTCTGCTTTCTTCAAACATTACCCTGACTTTCTACTTCATACTTTTTTTATAGAAAAGTCTAATTTTACAATGGAGCCCTGTTGTGGCTGAATATTTGCCAATAACTTAGTTTAATATATTAACTGCTGCTTTAATCCATTCCAGGCAGAGATCTAAAGACATGAACTGACAAAAATGAGGCTAAGATTTGCTAGCCTTCAAAAACAATGCTGTAAGTAAAAAATGCATACCTAGGTTTTCTCCACCCCATACATCCATCATCATATCATACTTCCCCAACTCTTCAAAATAAGGTTTGTCCATCACAAAAAGTCCCCCAGCTATCATTGGTGTTCTAAAAAGAAGGAAGAGGTAAAGTGCAGACAAGATACATAATATAAAAACACATTATATCTTAAGGTTCCAAATGGGTATTTTCTGTCCATATTTAAAAACTATTCAATTCCTTTTTAGCCATCTGTACTCATTGCTCCAATGGAAAACTCTATCATTCATTCATGAACTCAAGGTTTATATATGGTCTTAATTCCTTAGATGTATTTTCGATGTATAAGATGTATAATTGGTTATAGGAAATTTCTGAAATGCTATATAGAATAATACACAATAATATCAAGTCATAATTATTCTGTACAATGTAAGTTGGTTCTCAAATAATGTTATCTCTGAATTATTTTACTAGCATTTTCAATTATAGATTCTCCCAATGATCAACATCCCACTTAAATAGACATTCTGCTTCCCTGTAACAGTCATGCTTTCAAGTCTATTTTTCACAGAATTTTATAGAATTATAAAATTCACTCCCAGTGAGAACAATGTTATTATGCACAACAGAAATTTATAGCAGTACCAATCTGGATACTCGCATGGGAAGAGAAATGAATCCTTTAATAATAATTTAATAGTACTGGAGAAATTAAATTTCAGCCTATCTAAAGTTTGATTATTAGGAGTAATATAAATTAATATAAAAGGATGAACACAAGATAAATATATATATCCCTTTATCTCTTGTTGCACTTTTTTGGTTCCAGCACACAAATATGAGATCAAGTAACTCTCTATCCGCTGATCTGTCCACCATGTTAATTAGAGAGCCTTACATCATTTGTTCTACTTTCAGGCGTGGTTGCACAAGAAAGTAAGCCAATAAATCAAGGCTCACACAAAATAGATTTCAATTCCAAACATGCTGTTAAAACATTATAATTTGCTTTTTGATAATGTATACAACTGCATGTATATCTTGTGCAGATAAGTGTTTCACTATGTATTATTTCCAGTAATAATGGCATATAATAATGAATGTTAAGGAGTGTCAATGCAATACAGTTATTGTAAGGTATGAAAATGGCAGAAACTAGTCATGTCTGTCTTCAAGTATGCAGTATTTTGAAACATCCCTTGCATTTGGCAATACTGGGTTGTATGTTCTATGAGGTATCAATTTAATTCAACAGCAGCCTGCCAAGTCTAATTTTGGAGGTGGTAACGCAAAGCTGCACTTACTAAAAACAACAATATTGTTTTGAGAGAGGAAGGATGTTGACAGGAACATACTTTATGGGAGCAACTGGATTTCCTTGCCGTGCTCTTCTTTGCTCAGGTGTCATGTAATCCCACTTGAATACCAGATTCCAATCAAAGCCTAAGAGATTGCAGGAAGAAACAGAAGGAGAAAAAGAGCAAAGTCACAATGTACATGCCTGGATATTAATACATGTCCCCCTTAACTTTTGCCTAGATATATAGTCATTGAGTTATGGATTGTAGATATGAAAGTGTTCAGATATGATTTAACTCCAGGCTCAGTTGCCCCGAATTTGTTTTACAGTTATATGACACTTTCAGAAACAGATATTATAGAAGTTAAAATGCAAGACAAATTTGAACGCTTTTTAAATAGAAAAGTGGTATTTATCAATTTAAACATTAAAGTAAATAATGTCCACTTTATTAAAAAAGAGAACTTTTATTTCCTAATTCCTATCCTCTTTTACAAGATTACCACAAAAATATTCTTTATAATTTCAACTTAATTTAGATTGCAAGAAACCCTGCCAGATTCCCCAGTTTTGAAATTTCAATAGGCAATCTGAGTATTTATCCCGTTTGATTTTTTGTGTATTTTGCTATACTTTAAAACTGTTTTGACTTATTTTGTGCTCAGAGGAAATCACAAAAGAAATCTGTGTGTAAGCAGCAGGTATCAGCTGATCTGATCAAGAGATGGCACTGAAGTCAGAAGCTTGAATCTGTGTTTCTTGTCTTCCTTGCCAATTCTTCTACCTCCAGTTGCTATTTCCAAAATTGTTATTTTAGCTTCTCCGCTCCCACAGCAGATACCATCTGACTATATCTGAAGGAATGGCAATCCACTGACATCTCCCCAAGCTTCATGGGAACCATCTGTTGCTTAAACTCCTCTTCTCCAAGAACTGTCTTTGGCAGAAACTACTTTCCAGGTATCATACAACATCAGAGTATAACAATGAGGGGAGTGGGAATGCCTGGAATGGACAGCCTCCTGCTAGCTATCCTCCTGCTCATATTGCTACTACTGTACTACTCAGCCTGTTATACAATAACTTTCCCCTCTGATAACTTATCAGAATGTAAGCTGCTGAGTCCTTCCATAAAAGGTAGATTAAAATTATCTTCCATGTTTATCATGCTAAGCATCTTGCAGCATGTAATTTCCCAAAGATGTCACAAGATGCTATGTTTGTGTACAATTTTTCAAAAGCTGTTTAGTTGCATTCTTAGCATTTTAAGCACATATGACTTTCAGGCAACCAGCAGTACTTTTCCATGCTAATAGAATACCTTACTTTAAAAAAAGATCCAATTTCCACCATTGGAAATTATAGCCGTGTCATTTGAAAAATATGTTTCATTTTAATAGTACACTGTGGTGGGTAATAGAGCAACATGCTGAGCTTACCAAATCTTCATTTACAGCAGAAATATTTCACTGTATTTCACTATATAAAATGCTTCACTATATAATAAAATATCATTAATATAAAAATAAAGTTAAAAGCAATCATGAATGCCAAACCTCAACATGTACATACACTGCTGTAAACATTAGGGGGCTCTTTTGGAACATGAATCAGTAACAGAGTGCAGGAAAACCTGTAGTGCCAGTGGTATTAAAGAAATACTACTGACACTAATGTATAACATGAATATATCATCTCGGTTTGATCAGAGGATGATAGCAGACTGGGCACTGAGATAACCTGTATGGTTATAGGACCATGCAGATGTCACCTTTTAATTTCTTTTTCATACTGAAATCAAATCATTGCTACCTATACTCCAATGTCTCCTTTTGCAACCCTTTTCACAATTATATGTGATTCCAAATTGCATAATTACTTACAGCATGTAATTATGCTGAGAATCGCAATATATGAGCAGCACTTTTATACTCAAGAGACTCTATCTATTATAGCACACCAAAATAGACTGCCATGATCATCAAATATCCAGAGCAACAAACCCTCACAATAGATGCCATACAGTATTTCAATGTGTAACAGAATATCCAGGAGAGGTGATGGATGATGTCAAGAATACAAATGTGTTCTTCATCTAAGCTACAACAGACTTTGACAGCAATGCATCTGACTATTATTAGGGCTCCAGATTTCCTTCTTTGCTTTTCACCTTTGAATTCAAGAAAATTCACATCTAGGCTTTCCTAATTCATTTTACAAAAGAAATGAAGGACAAAACCTTCATACAAAGGACAAATATGAAAACCTGAAATCAAGAATCAATGCTGAGTGTTCTTCCTTATCTTTTTTTAGACCCTCAATACTATAACATTGGCTATTTCACCATTGCTAAAATATTATATTGCAATTGATTCCCCACAGAGAGTTAAAGAGAAAGTATATTTGTTTAGCTCTTCACATTATGCCAGGTTTTAGCAAAGCATGTTTGTAAAGGAACATTACATGCAGACATAAACACTATTCTTTTCTCACATGAGATGGGATGCAGAATCATGGCCTTATTTAATTGTCAAGGAACCGGCTATATATCTACACAGCACCAGTACAGATGTCAATAGAACGGAGAGATAAATGGCAAAGAATGCATCAAAATATATTTTAAGGATTCCAATTTCTGTACTTGCATCACATATTGAGAAACAAGATGGAATTTGCAACTCCATGGTTTCTTCCCCAAACCCCAAAAACTTTAACCTTATATTTTCTACCATTGTCCTCACTACTTTCCTAAGAGGTCTCTAGGGGGTGTGCATAAGCGCACCAATGTGCCTACCGTCCCTGTCCTATTGCTTCTTTTATTTTTCTTATATGTATCCATGTATTCATAACTATGTTTTTACTTATACCTATTATCTTGTGAGCAACTGACAAACCAAATAAAATAAAAATAAAATATTTAAAGATCAAAAACGCTCAAGCAACCCATTTCAGATTCAAAGCAAATGAACATTCCAAAATGTTCAAGTTCAATATATTTTGAGTACCCATGATCAAGAGGCTTGAAATTAATAAACAATGTGCTGGAATTCCCAATCTATTTTTTCTTTTTCATCTACTTAAGTGAAGCAATTAACATTCTGCTAGATAAACTTGACTCTTGGTGACTTCAAAGGCACAATGGCGTAGCTTTCTCAGCAGCTGAGGTGGATGTGATTTGATATTAACTATCTTCTCTGATGTTCTTTGAACTTCTCAGTTTAGCCCAGTGTTTCTCAACTTTGACCGCCTGAAATTATTTGGACTTCAACTCCCAGAATCTTCCAACCACCCATGCAGGTTGGAGAATTCTAGGAATTGAAGTCCACACATATTCAAGTGTCTAAAGCTGAGAATCACTGGTTTAGCTGATAGCCCTAGAATAGCCCTGGTAGTTTTGCCCAATCCAAATGCTAATCAGTTCTGATCCCGATTAACTTTTCTTGAGGTCAGTTTGGTGCTGCTGTCTGAACTGAATGAATTCTAATCCAAGAATAAATAACCAATAGTCATTTGCTAAGCTTATCCTAGAATTCGATTTCATTCTAATCTGGATATGTATAGTTATGGAGAAATACCAGACTTTCAGGTCCCGAGTGTAAATTCAATACCAGATACTGAATACAAACATCACTTAGGAGATAATTATTTTTATCATTTTCACCACCTTTCCTGGAATATATAGAAATGTTTTAGAAAGGAAGGAAAGGAAAACAATATGTTTTATTTCAATTTCCCAAGTCTCCTTGACAAAGCTGAGACACAAACCTCACAGGTTCAGAGCTCTTAGATCCCACGTCTGAGCCCATGGAACTATAAAAACACAGAAAGTTGTTCTGTAGTGTGTCAGGATATTTGTATGTATTTTCTACAGCATCTCTTCAAGACCTTAGGCAGAAATGTTTCCCATCCCTTAGATCTGGGCCTTTTAGCAAGAAAGGTTTTATTCCCCTGCAAGATTTCTATTGCACACTGACTAAAAATATGAACAAGATCATTGCTGTTGAGGCTGGAAGCATGCTCTGACCTTTTACTCCATTTATTTACGCAGGAGGTAGAAAGGTATACGTTTCTCAAACTAGTATCTGGATTATTGCAACACATTTAGAGACCCTGGAAAGATTTCATATTCCAATAAAATACTTACCGCCTTTTAAATCAGCTGAGGCCCCCACATACTGGAAATTGTCCATATTAATTACATCAATTATAGGGGATACAACGCGGGTCTTATCCTGAAATACGTTTCAAAACAAAAGTTAGTGAATAATAGGCTCTTGCGTTGTTTTGAATATGAAATAAAACCATGCAAAAACATGATCTTCTTTAGAAGGTTAGCTTCTAAATCCAATGTTATCCATATATACAGTGGCTAGCATTGAACCCATCTCCCCTCAAGAAAAAAGAAATTCCACCCTCCTGCTCTAAGAACATGATGTTTGCTAGAAATTAAGTACAGTAGGCTTGCTGAGTTATTTTGCTCACTCAATTCAATTCTCAAGGAAATTAAACGTTATAAGTTGTACAAAGATAGGTTTGAAAAGGCCTTGGATAGCATAAGGTTATGGTTATTAGCCTCGCTCCCATAGTATCTACCCCACAGTATCTGCCTGACTGGTTTGATCTGATTTCTTCTGCATTTACTATCTGTTTGACTTTGTATGCATTTGTTCTTAAGGCTTGGTCTTGTCTGGTCAGAATTTATCCCTCTGTCTTTTTCTTCAACTTTCTCACTCTTAGCCATTGCTGGGTCTTTATTAATTATTTTGTTTCAGTACCACTTCTTTCATTTAGAATTTAGTCAACACACTGATTTAATTAAAAAAAAAACCTGAAAGTGTTGCTTAAAATTAAATGAAAACTACTTCAGGCAGTCCTCAACTTATAAGCAGAATTGAGCCCAAAATTTCTGTGGCTAAGCAAGACAGTTGTTAAGTTAGTTCTGCCCCCACTTTATGACCTTTCTCACCACACATTGCTAAGTGGATCACTGCAGTTGCTAAATTAGTAGCATGGTTGTTAACTGTCTTCCCCATTGACTTTGCTCATCAGGAGGTTACAAAAAGTGATCACATGCAACCACTGCAACCACCACAAATATGAGTTAGTTTTCAAATGCCTGAATTTTAATCATGGAGATGCTGCAATGGTTGTTAATGTGAAAAATGTTCATAAGTCGCTTTTTTTTTAGTGCTGTTGTAACTTCAAAGGGTCACTAAATGAATGGTTGTAAGTGATGGACCACCTGTATTTTTCAATGCAAAAGAGAATCCAGAGGCCAATTTTAAGAGACCACTAAGATTATTTCTTGCAACTAACCTCAGCTACTCTCTCCAGGAGAGGCTCCAGCCAGCGCTCGTTGCATTCACAGTGACTATCCAAGAATGTAAGAACTTTTGCTTGTGCTGCATCTGCCCCTCGAACACGAGAACGCATCAAACCTGAAAAATCAAGGACACATACTTGGCTTGATTGCATTTTGCAATCAACTGCATTTTTACTATACTGCCTACTATATTTTTCTCCCTCTGACATTAATCTACCGAACAATCTGACAGAAAGACTGATAAACCAATCAGAAGCTTCCCCATATAAAGTACCTAGGAGGACTTCAATAGAAACAATCTTCAGGCACTTTAACTTAGAGCAGTACAAGAAAGTCATTAGAAAAATCAGATCTCCACTTCGGAACTGTTGATTTAAGAAAGGCTTCCAGGAAGATGTTGATTAAGGAAAAAAAAGTGAGCTGGAAAACATAATTTAAAATAGCTATCAGATGAAATGCCTTGCCTCCATTGTGCAATCTATTTTCTTCTCCATTCAATGCATGCAGAAAGAGAAAATTATTCTTTTAACCAAAGCTTTAATCTTCATATAGTTTCCAGTCCTAACAGGACACTCACCTTCCCGGCGGTCATTTCGAAGTATCTTCACTTTCTCAATTTTACCTAATAAAGCACCATCCTCAGCTAGAAAAAGAAAAGAAAACCAGTTAATTCTTTATCTTGAACCAAGAAACTGTCACAAAGAGTCTTCCCTCCTTGGAAAGTTCCTAAGTTTCAGAACTAAAGCTAATCTGATTTCCTTCAGATTTCCACTATAAGGCTATTTTGCAAGTCTGAATGATGACAATTTCATCTTGAAAAAGTAGAAGAGACAGCACCTTAAGGCAGATTATGGCATTAAAGATACAAGAAAGTAAATGCTTTGGAAACTAAAATCAATCTAGGACCCTAGATAAATGTATGCCCAGTCAACTCAGAGCTCCAGCAGTACAGATTATAAGTCCCATAGTCCTTTGTCAGAACAACATAACATCTCATGTATTGCACCAAATAACTGCCTTGTAAAAGTACTTACAATCATTGCTGTAGTCATCTACTAAGATAATTTCCTTGATAAGATGTGGTGGGCTTTTTTTGAGAACACTAAAAAGAAAAGAAATTGGATAAGAATAATCATCTAGTAAATTATCATCTGAGAAAAACTATGTATTATCACTTTGTGGTAGCCCTTTCTGGTTTAAGAAAGTGTCGCAGAAATACCTGACAACAGTTCGAAGGAGAGCTGATCGAGCCTCATTGTGAAAAGTGATGATTACACTAGTAGCTGGTAAGTCTACCCGCCACTGTTTGCGTTGACACCTTAAAAGAAAGGACAAAAAGGTTTCAAATGGTAGTGCCACTGACATGGAGATTCTCATTAAAAGTTGACCTCAGATATATCTGTGTTAGATCGTCTAGGGAAGGAGCAAGAGCAGAAAGATTGAAAGAAAGAACAACTGGCATTCTCTCGGCCAGGGTTTCTCAATCTTGGCAGCTTCAAGATATGTGGATTTCCACTCTCCTGGGGAATTCTAGGAGTTGATTCCACATACAATATCTTAAAACTTCCATGGTTAAGAAACACTACCCAAAGCTGAGGTTCCATGTGCCCAAATGAGCCCAGAAGACTGCTTAATACATAGTTTGAAGACTATAGGAAATGTTACAAGCTCATCACTAAGATGAGGGGTCCCCAAGTCCCGGTCTGTAGATCGGCACCAGTCCACAGCATGCTAGAAACCAGGCCACACAAACAAGCAAGGCCCCATCTGTGGGATTCAGGCAGCATGCAAAACCACACATACCCTCCAGTCTGCGGAAAAACCTCTCTCCACAGAACCAGTTCCTGGTGCCCAAAAGGTTGGGAGACTGCTGATCTAGACAATCTTGCAAGTCTGAGCCATATTCATAGCTGTCCCAAAGGCACAGAATTTTCAAAAGGCAACTGGGCTTTCAGGTTTTTTTCCTTGAAAATGTTTTGCTTCTCATCCAAGAAGCTTCTTCAGGTTAGCAATCATCTAATGATCAAATCTAATGGGGAATGGAAGAATTTATATTCCTTAGCAGTCATCTAATGAATCTCCATAAAACATTTATTCATGGGACAGTTACTGAATGTATTTATCAATCATGTATTCTTGTGTTTCTGATCTTTATAAGACATTAGCTTGGTACCAATCTTTCAGTTTATAAAAGAGGAAGACTTATTCTTCTTTCCAAAAATATAAAAGCACATTCATTTGCTATATTTTTAAATTTAAATGTGCTTTTAGAATACCTGAAGGAGAAAGTCTCATTTTCTACAATGTCTCAGAGCTTAATAAATGTAGGCATTTCTAAGAATGCTTTCTTCTATGATTGCTTATTGAGAATAAACCTGAATTAGTGCTGAAATATGCTGCATCATGTTTTTTTCACTTACAATCCATGCTATACTAAATTTGGGGGAGGAGGCCTGGTATGATGGCAAGACATACATATTCAAGGTTTCACAAAATATTCAGTCTATAGAGGGTCTAAAACAAATAGGTTATTATGTATCTGGTATCCTGTTTCCTTAAGAGGTAGACAACTTACAAGATATAACAATGAAAAAACATGTAGCTCAACAAAATTATACCATTAAAAATATAAATGATTCACATAAAGTTAATCAAAATGAATTAGTTTAGCAGTCTAAGAGGAATATAGGGCTAAGTAAATCAAAGGCCAAATGTTTATAAATGACTTGGCTCATAAAATGTTAAGCTGCCTAAAAGTTTCATAGACCAAAGGACTGATGATCTGGTTGTCCAGCTTGTCACCTCAGTGACAAGCTTGTAACATTTATACTGCAGCAATCTTCAATCCAAATATTAAGCAGCCTTTTGGGTTCATCTATTGTTCATTCCCAAAATTCCAGAATTAATTAAAGCAGGTGAATATTTCCCATGCCACTGGACCCTTCCTTAATAATAATTGGAGCAATTTTGAAATGTTTTTGTTAACTGCATAACAAGCTCATAACTTGGCATCAATGTGTGCATCTGATGAATTCTAATTCTAGTCTGAATACTGAAGACCAAATTTAGAATAGAAGGATGCTACATTTTTTTTGTGTTCCCAGTATTTTTTTTAAGCAAGATGATTATTTCTTTTTCAAAGCAAAACAATTAAACATAAATTTTAAAAAAATCAAGATCACAGGACGAAATGCATCAGAATATTCCATGTGATAAAACTAATGTGCCGACTCCCTGTTGCTAGGGGATCTTCAGGCCTGTGGAAAAAAGACATGCTTGGAGGGCTTTCCAGAATCACAGACAGTGAGAAGTAAAAAGGAGCCAAGAAATAAAGAATACGTATCTTGATTTTGCCTCATGTGTGAGGCAGTTATCCTGCATGTTTATTTGAATAAATATTAATATGCCAATTTCATTTCTAATAGATGTTTACAAAGCGTTAAGTAAAACAAAACATCCAAAGAGTTTGAAAACAGATTAACAGTGACATTAAAATCAGTAAGATGGAATTAAATCTTCAGTCGTGCACATAACAGTACCCCAGTTAGGCAAGATTTAGAAGCCATAATAACACCAAGCAGGGAAATAATTGAGATGCCAATGCTGACACAGTATCAAGGATGTTGCCTTTCTAGCATATTCCAAATCAAGCAGGTCTTGTACAGACTATATAATTTCTTAAACTGCTTTGTATTCTTTTAGAATTGCCATTCAGTGCTGCGAATTGCTGCAACTTAGCAGAGAATGTTATGACAGAAATATAAATAGGATCAAATAATCTGAGCTAACCACCCCTGAACTCTTGAGAGTTGCAGCTGAGCAATTTGCTTAATATTCATTTTCTACTTTGAGTACTTTTCAACTTGGGCACTATTCATTACAAGAAAACAATTTCTAAGATATGTGGTACTTACTGATCATGCCTTGTGTCCTGAACATTTCTGTCCATTCGTAATTTATCACTCTCCACTTGATTAAACTTATTGCGGGCATATGGGTCTTGACCAGCTTTGACCATAGTGACTCCAACATAAGTATCCTGGTCAAAATCTTGCCACCTAACTTTTCCTAAGAAGGAAAACTGGTATTAATGGGAGACCTAAGACAAAATGTGGCTTTGGTAAAACACTTTTCAGTATATAGATAAACATAGCCAAGTTCTCAAGGACTAGCAGCAGATGACATCTCTCTTCCAAGCCCACTCAAACATTAGTGTACCTCCTACACTTGTAACATTGCTGTCACTTTTTAAATTTTGGATGGCATCTCTATTCTGGTTTGCTTTTTGCTTTGAAAGAAAACAGAAACTGAACAGCTGATGTATGGTTAAAACCTTTTGATTTTTTTAAAAATCTTTTGGTACTTCTGCTTATGAAAAATGAACAGGGTCATAACTGCATTCTTCATCAAATGCATTACTGAGTATACCGTGATTCTGTTTTATCTACTCTTGCTGAGGTAGGAAATGTTTTAGCAGCTGCATGTAAATCAATCTGTCTTCAACTGAGCTATTAGCAATGCAGAAGTTCCCTGCTCTACAACATTGTTTGAAATATTAAAATTATTTCAATGCCAGCACACAACACAGAGAACATTAAATGTTTTCAAAGAACAGCTTCTGAAGGCAATAGGATGCGTATGTTAGGATCAATTTTGCCTTTTTTTACTTGCAGAATGATATCTTCTTGGATCAGCCACTAAATTTTATTTTATATAAGCTATTTATATCCCAACTAAAAAACCCTTGAATAATCTTACAAATACCTGCAAATATCTTTCCACTCAATCTCATGGTACTGTAATAAGAAAATGGGTATTTGATTCCCAGATTATTAGAAAAGCTGTGACAAGCCTGCATTCAACCATGTCTTCCTGCTAGCTGGACAAATGTCAAGTCTTCCACACAGAAGCCCAGACAAATACTTTGTATTGACTTGTACTATCTTTGCTGATAAGGAGTGTTAGTTTAGATTCCCCAAAGGAAAAACTGCTGGCAGGAAATAAGAGGAGCCATGGGTTGAACTGGCATCAAATGAAAGACTTGAAACATTAAAATATAACTGTCTTCCCATTCACTTCATGTATTTGTTTTGTGATTGCATTCATACTATTCTCGGTATATCAGAGGTCCCCAATCCCTGGGCCGCAGCCCATTATTGGGCCTTGAGCTGTTCGGAACCAGGCCATGGAAATGGTGAGCGAGCACGAGAGCACACATCCCCACGTGCATGAGCAGTGAACGAGCATGTGCGCTCCACTTGTGCAAGGAGTGGACACCGCTCGTGCAAATGGAGCTGTACATGTATGCCCACCATTTGCATGGACCCAACCCCTTTCCCCCACTGCCTGTGTGCAAAGCCAGTAAAGTTGGGGAGCTCTGCTGCATATGATAAAATCATTTCAACTTATTCCTCACCACCGGTCATTCATTTTTATATTCAATCCATACTTCTGAGATATTCTTTTATTCTTGATCTTCTTGTTTTACTGCACATGTTTTAATAACCCAACGCATTTTTTAATTTAGTTTTATGTTTTTCCTTACATATTCAAATCTTCATTTGGGTGACTAAGTTGGCTGGCTCACCCAAGTTTTATAGAAGACTACCAGAACGTAAACTAAGTCTAACACACCATAACGCTTGTGGTTTTTATTATTTATTGTATGCACATTTTACAATCTCTGCGTAATATCTATAAAATATATATATTGGTATAGCTTATCAAAACTATTCCAAAGCTGGCCCAAAGCCACTTAACTAGCAATAAATTTTATTTTTCAGTTTGGTCCCAACAGTGATTACAATTCTATTCCACAGTAAGCTAGTGTGTGAAGTTTTTTACTATTATGATTTGCTTACTTTAAAAGATGAAAGGAAGCACAGTCCATTTGATGTTTTGGTACCTTTGACTCTTCAGAAATATTCCCATTTCAGATCTTTCGTTTTTTTTTAATCAGGAAGATTAGAGGTTTTCAATAAGAAGACAGTAAGTTTCCCAGAATCCTAATTGTTGTGGCACAATGATTCAGATGGATTGTTTTAAAATCTTTTTCGTGGGTTAATAGTTCTCCTTTTAACAGTACAGTCCTGTAAGGTCTACTGAAAAATAAGCCCCACTGAATATAGTCAGTTTTAAGCTAAAGCTAACTATGCCTTCAAAAGTTCTTACATTTTATCCTTGGAAGTCAAATATATGAATACATAAAACAGAATTCTTAAATGTATTTCTCACCCATCACTGTCTACTTCTGTCAAAATACGTTTTTGATCTTTTCTTTAGATTAGTTATATTTACTTCTGTGTGATATTTTAAAAGTAACAATTGACTACTTCAGTACCTGGAGGCAGGGTCTCCATGTTTTGTGACTTTTCATCGCCATTGCTGTGTTGATCTTTCTTTTTTAATATGTTGATATTATTTGGATCCTCCTAGGGAGAATGATACAAACACAGATTTATCATTAAAACAGCACTTCAAAAAACTGTTCCTCAAAAATAGAAATGGCTGTTTTTACTTTTTTGGACACCAAGGTGTCTTTAACATCAATTAAAATGACAATACCAGCAAGAATCATCACTGAGCAATGGTACGGAGGACACAATACACAACTTGTATTGTGCAAAATCTAAAGAGCTTGACACATCCCATTTCAAGTTCAAAGCAGCTGTTCGGACCACTTTTGAACAAACTATTTTTTCACATCTCTATTCATTCATCTCAGGCATTTTCCAAGTTTTTGCTCTATAACATATAATGGCATCAGTTGCAGTCCTCTAACAAATCAGTTCCCTTTACCATTAAGATGGTCCTCAATTAACAACCACTTGTTCAGTGACTATTCAAACTTACAGGTGAAACTGGAAAAATCAGAATATCATGCAAAAGTTCATTTTATTTCAGTAATGCAACTTAAAAGGTGAAACCAATATATGAGATAGACTCATTACATGAAAAGCAAGATAGCTCAAGCCATGATTTGTCATAATTGTGATGATTATGGCTGATATGTCATGAAAACCCTAAATCCACAATCTCAGAAAATTAGAATAAATTACATGCAATCAATAAAACAAGGATTGTACATCGAACAATATCGGACCTCTGAAAAGTACACGCATGCATATGTATTCAGTACTTGGTTTGGACCCCTTTTGTAGCAATTACTGCCTCAATGCAGCGTGGCATAGAAGCTATCAGCCTGTGGCACTGCTGAGGTGTTAATGGAAGACCAGGATGCTTCAATAGCCTTCAGCTCTTCTGCATTGTTCAGTCTCATGTCTCTCATCTTTCTCCTGGCAATGCCTCATAGATTCTCTATGGGGTTCAGGTCAGGAGAGTTTGCTGGCCAATCAAGCACAGTAATCCCACAGTCATTGAACCAGGTTAAAGGTTTGGTGCTTTTGGCAGTGTGTACAGGTGCCAAGTCCTGCTGGAAAATAAAGTCAGCATCCCCATAAAGCTCGTCTGGGGAAGGAAGCATGAAGTGCTCCAAAATCTCCTGGTAGACGGCTGTGTTGACCCTGGACTTAATGAAGCACAGTGGACCAACACCAGCAGATGACATGGCTCCCCAAGTCAACACAGACTATGGAAACTTCACACTGGACTTCAAGCATCTTGCAGTGTGTGCCTCTCCAGTCTTCCTCCAGACTCTGGGTCCTTGGTTTCCAAAGAGATGCAAAAGTTACCTCATCAGAAAAGAGGACTTTGGACCACTGAGCAACAGACCAGTTTCTGTTTTTCTTTAGCCCAGGTAAGACTCTTCTGACATTGTTTGTTGTTCAGGAGCCGCTTGACAAGAGAAATGCAATATTTGAAGCCATGTCCAGGATCTGTCCATGTGTGGTGGCTCTTGATGCATTAACTGACTCCAGCCTCAGTCCACTCCTTGTGAAAGGTCCCCAACACTTTTGAATGGCCTTTTCCTGACAATCCTCTCCAGGCTGCGGTCATTCCTGCTGCTTGTGCACCTTTTTCTTCCACACTTTTCCCTTCCACATAAGTTTCTATTAATATGCTTTGATACAGCACTTTTGGAACATCCAACTTTTTTGCAATTACCTTGAGGCTTTCCCTCCTCATGGGGTGTTAATGATAGTTTTCTGCAAAACTGTCAGGTCAGCAGTCTTTCCCATGACTGTGATTCCTACTGAACCTGACTGAGAGACCCTTTAAAGGCTCAGGAACCCTTTGCAGGTGTTATGGCTTAATTAGCTGATTAGAGTGGGACACTTTGAGCCTAGAATATTGAACCTTTTCACAATATCCTAATTTTCTGAGATTGTGGATTTGGGTTTTCATGTGCTGTAAGCCACAATCATCTGTTACGACACATCACGGCTTGAACTATCTTGCTTTGCATGTAATGAGTCTATCTCATATGTTAGTTTCACCTTTTAAGTTGCATTACTGAAATAAATGAACTTTTTGCACGATATTGTCATTTTTTGAGTTTTACCTGGAAATGCTCAACAAATGGCACTTGTGAAGTCTCCATCTTCTGGCTATTATAGCTCCCCACACCTCATGGTCACATGATCATGATCCAGGTGCTCAGCTACTGCCTCACATTTACAACTCTGCAGTGCCCTGCAGTCACTGCCAGCTTCTGACAAGCCAAGTCAATGGAGAAGCCAGTGGAAGGTTGAGGGCAACTATGTGATGTCTCATATTTTTGCTCAGAATATGCTTAAAGACAGAAATTGGAAGTGCTGGAATTGCCATGGCTAAGCAGCATGTTCATGTTACATTTTTTATGGCCGTGTCACTTAGCAAAAGAAATGCTGATCTCAATTATTGTTGTTAACCAAGGACTACCCATGTTAGGAAACTATACAATTAATTTCATTGCCCCCACTTCATTAATTATCCAAGTCAGAAATACCTATTTACATACAATGGAATGGAAATAGTTCAATTTATTCACTACAATGGGGTTGAAAAAAACTAGCCTGCCAATAAAAAGTGGAAGGAAGTAGAAAAAGTGGAAGGCAACCAATAAAGTGGATGAATAAAATCAAAGCAATCACCAGAACGTAAGAATTAGATTATCATCAAGATTAACAGAGACCAATAAAAAAGGGAGATGGGACACATTTGTTCATATAATCACCAAGATCGGATCCTACCTAATCACAAAAATTAACTAACTGCTACAAAAATCACCATATAGCTAGAACAAATGGTTTTTCCTGCCTTGTCAAATTTCAGGTTTTAGAATGCTTTTTATGATGTTCCAGTTCAGTTAAAAATATTTTTTAACTTTTCTGAACCCGTATTTGTTATTCTACATTAGAAAATTCCCTAAGTAATACATAAGATTCAGACAATTCTATAAGCAGGACTTGTAAAGGGCTTATTTTCTATGTCACTGCACTTTAATTTGCAACCATGAGATTAGGCAACAAGATTTAAAATATCTTGCCGTTTTGTCCCAAGCAATTAATTCTCGGCACTAGTATTGCAATGAATTCTCAGCACAAGTATTTATGGGGAAGTCACAAGACTACTAGATATGCACAATGAAGTAAAGTATTTTGAAATACACAGAACAGAAAAAGAAGCCTTTTCAGACCAAAGGTATTAGGAATTGGCCAGATAATTGTGACATAGCTTGCAATAGGGTAAGATGTATATACCACTTCACAGTGCTTTACAGCTTTCTCTAAGCCCTTTACACAGTCAGCATATTGCCCCCAACAATCTCAGAAGGACTGAAGGCTGAATCAACCTTCAGCTAGTGAGGATCCTGGTAGTGAGCAAAGTTAGCTTACAATACCACATTGTAACTACTGTGTCACGGTCCTGCACGGTTCTGGTGCAACTGGTGAATCTAACCTTTTTACAAGTAAAAGGTTTTTCAAAAATTAATTATTGAGGAATAATTGAACTCCTAAGGACAACTTTAGTCCATAGGCTTGGATATCTGCTGTGCAGATCCTACTGAGTTGACAGAACCATGGTCTAACTTCATTGTTGGGAAAGACTTCAAACCTATAGGTGTTGAGAAAGTAGACAGGATTCCTGGAATTTGTTTTCGTAAGTTTTCATGGGTACTTACATGTATGGTATTCAGCTTTGTTTGGGTATTTTCCCACATCATTATAGTTGTGCTTTTAAAGTTGTANCATCATTATAGTTGTGCTTTTAAAGTTGTAGCAATGTTTCGGCAGAATCTCATCTGCCATTATCAGGCTTCTGTATTGTGTTCGTCTGCTCCTGGAATGTGTATACAACTATCTTTTCATTAGATCCATGTTTCTCCTAATTGGTAAGAGAATCTGGTAACTGAGGTATGGACAGGGTCCATAGCAGATTCATCCTTGAATAAAAGGTTCCATCAGATCTTAAATACACTGATGATATCTAATTATATATCACAGTCCCTGGCTGCCTGAGTGATGCCATCAAGATTATGACTTCATGTCTAGAGACTGAGGGAGTCTATGGAAGAACAGAATGAGGCTCAACCCTAGCAAAACTTGGTAGCTGTGAATTTTGAAGCTTCCTAGACCTCTAATTCTGAATAGTATTGAGAATTACACCTTCAGGAAAAAAATCTAATGCAAAATCTGAGGGTGTTCCTAGATTCATGATTTCTGCCTGATGAGAAGATTTCAACCATGGCTCAGGCATTGTGTGCCAGTTGTTCCCATTCCTTGATCAGGAGGTACCATTCATGGTCACTTATGCCTGGGTCTTCTTCTGTGTGGATTACTGTAATGTGGTCTACAAAGGACTGCACTTGAAGATCCCTCAGAAGCTCCAACTGATCCAGAATGCAGTGGCACAGGCACAAATCAGTAGAGCCATGTAATACTGCTAATTTGCAAGCTCAAATAGTTGCCTTCTAGGTGCAATTCAAGGTGCTGTTTATCATATTAAAGACCTTCATGGCATATTATTTGAAGAGTTTACTACCCATCCATTAAAATCCAATAAGAATGCATGCTCTGGGTCCCATTTTTTAAGCAATGTCATCTTATGGCACCTAAGAGAATAGCTTTTTGATGCATTGTCGGTATTACATATATATACCAGCTCTATGCATTAGTATTCCTTCTGAGAGTCAGATATTCCTGATCCTTCCTGTCTTCTGCATGGCTTTGAAAAAAACTAGAGTCCTTCCAAGCATTAAGTGTCAGGGGTTCATATTGTTTGAATTGTTTCCAGTGTAATTTATTTTTTAAATGATAGTTTATAGTTTTACTGTATTTGTTATTTAAACTTTACACTAGGCTGAGTTGTTCGCCATGAGGATGGCTATAACTTTGTGAACAAACTGTTGTAAGTCAAGGATTACTCGTACAATATAAGGGAAGTCAACACAATTGAATTGAGGTCACTCAAGATTTTACCCAAATAAAGAAAAGTTGAAAGATTTTTCTTATGTTGGTGAGTTTGCGTTACACTGAAATTCATTCAGCAAGTGTATAATGCTGCTGATTCAAAATTATCTGTACTGTGCTCGTTGACAACTGTTCCTAGTAGAAGCAGGAGACTTTCTCAGTTCTACTTGGAGATGGCAAGAACTGAACACAAACACTTTATATGCAAAGTATGATTTATGGAAGGAGTGGAAGGGGATAAAAAGTTATGTGTATGTTACCAGAGTAACTCAAGCTTAAAATAAGCAATAAAGCACTTTAAAGTGAAATATGAAATAATGAGTCTGTTACACAGGAGAGTTTTTGAACATCTTGGCTGTCCCCAGTAAGGATGAAAAATGAAGGGTAAAAGGTAAAGTGAAGCCAGTCCTGCTGGTTCTTTTGCAAAGGGGTGAACAAGATTGGTTTCACTTGTGTCCAGCCGCTTCTCACATGAGAAAGCAGATTAAACATTTTCAACAGAAAAAAACCCTGTGTCGAGACTGTTCATAATCATATCCCTATTAGGTGAGAAACAATAAAGTTAGAAATTAGAAGTTTTGGACTGAAGGAAGGATGGACAGACCCAGAGTCTTAACAAGCAATTAATGCATTGGAGTTGCAAAAAAGTCACACATGGTAAAAAGGATAACAGCAGAGCCATTTCCCAAGAATAAACTTTAATACACAAAGAAATTGGCTTATGAAATACAAAGTCAAGAGAAAGTAAAAATAAAAAAGAAATTACAAATATTTAGGCTAATCAAGATAGCATGACACCAAATACCATACCATGTTTTTTATTTACAAGAGTTGATGGAAAAGCTACACAAACACTTGACTATTCACATGTTTACAAAAGAAGAAAGTCACATTAATTAGGGAAAGAAAAGGGTTATATCATCTTTCTTCTGCTATGCAGGGATTAAGTAAATTTACTTAATCTTCTACATAAACTTCACATTATATAAAAATGTACAAAACTGAAACAGATAAAATATGATTCTAAATTGTCATTTTGTAGGGAATTTAACCCATGAAATTATTTTAAACTCTCTGAATAACCCAAAAGTTTGCTATTTTACCCTTAAGAATTACAAGGTAACTATGGCAAAGTGGAGACCTCTCCTCACTCACTATGTAACACTCTGTTTCCCACTGTAGTATAGCAGTGGTCCCCAACTTTTGCAACTTGGCGGCCTGGTGTGGGAGATGGGAACTAGACCACACAAGCGACAGGCCAGTGGGCGTTCAACTTGCACAAGTAAAGCGGCATGTGCATGTGCATGCATGGTGTCCCGCAACTCGGGCAAGTCGAGCTGCGTACATGCACATGTTCACCAGCCCACCACTTGTGCAGCCCAGTTGCAAATAGGACAATGCCTAGGTGCTGGGGACCCCTGTAGTACAGTTTAGGCTTCCATATCTGTGCTGTAGAATTTTATATGACCATTAGTCAGTAAAGAGATAAAACTAGCAAACATTTTACAACCACGTAGTGTACATTTGGATTTCTGCAGCACAGATATAGCAGCTCAGATTTCAAGATAACAAAATTTTCAATCCACAGTTAAACACTTCATATACTGTAACAGTAAATCAGAATCCTTCTGTATCCAGGGCACGGGGTCTGTACTATATCTTTCCTCTAACTGCTTGGAATTTCATTAAAAGTTAAGGTTGCTTTCTACAAAATATTTCATGCAAGTTACTGTTTTTTAATTTTGAGGATTGTTTAGAGAAACATTCCCAATACATTTTAAAACCTGATAGTGTATTGAATCTGGAGATATCAGAGGATGTCACCCACACATGAAAAAGGAATATTTATTTAAGAAAGTGTTTTAATAAAATTAGAAATGCAAGTTCTAATTAAGTAATCCCAAGCCTCACAATATATCATATAGCTTGCGGAATAGTAATTTTATTTTTTTTAAAAAGGGAATCAAAAATTGGAGAAAAAAATGAAATACAATAATTAGTTTTGATATAAGTTTACTTTTGCCATAAATTCAGGCATACTAAATTTGTACTTATTCCCTAAATTTGTGTGAGAGAAAAAAAACAGGCTTTTTTGCCTACCCCAAAATACCAATCACAAAAATTCAGGCAAAGCAAAAAAATGTTTATTAAGGAAGGCTGAGTATTTTTATAAGACACAAAAACAAATAATACCTCAAAAAATGCAATCAAACAATAAAAGACATTGATTACACATGAAAATTGAACTATAAAAACACTGATTCTAGATAACATTCCATGAATGGCTAATTTAGAGTTATATTACTCCCTTTGGCAATTGAGTTTATAATTTCCCTAAAACTTCAAGAACTTTCAGAATGCACTCTCTATAGTAGAGTTTATGAATGGGTTGGTTTCTGCACAAAAAAGAAATGGCTTTCACTAAAACAAAAACATGTTTTAAAACAAAAACATGTTTCCTGAACTTCAAAAGGAGGCATGGATGCCATACTAAAATGCTAATGTCACCTTTACTGAAAGGCTAATAACGAAGACTAAAATTCCAGATAACATTATTTTTCAATGTTCTTCAGAATTTTTTGATGAAAAATGGAAGGATTACTATGTATACTATCTGACTTCCTGAAGAACATGGCAGGATATGCATATAACAAAATAGAAATAAAAGCAAACCAAGTAAACAATGAGGAAAGGATAAATTATAATAAGTCTCCATAGTTTAATAAAGATTAAAAATACACCATTTCTCAAGATTTACTCCAGAAGATATTCTGTTTTAAACTAGCTTGTTAGTAAACCATCTTTTTTTTTTACAAAAGAAACACATTTTTGAAGGTCATAGCAAATGTAATTTATTCTCAAGCTTTCCAAACAAATATATGCAAAACTAGTAAATGGATAACTTTAATAAAAATATAATAAAGTAGACTATATTTACAGGCTAGTAATAACCACTAGAGTCATTATTAAGCTGAAAATTAATTATAGCATATTTCTATGTGACAAAAGCACTGCAAAAATCATGAACATCATTTAGAAAACAGACTATAAGGGACAATTAAAAAGGCATGCAAGTACTCCAGTTTTAATGCATATATTTTAAAATGTATGGTGCCAGGAAAATCAATGTCATGATTATTAAGCATTAGTACTGTTAATAAGGATGAACTTAATGTTTTTAAAGCCACTGCAAAAGAGAACTGAATGAGCCAAAAAAGTTGATGATTAATGATTAAGATAAGAAGACAGTGGGAAGTAAGTGCCATCTGTGAAATTTTGTGATCTTGAATTCACTACAACAGCAGCCATTGTTTATTCAGTAATTATCGAATAATCACATGCCACCAATTAAGTATAGGGGGAGGGGAAAACCTGTTTATGTAAGGAAACAGACTTTGAATGGGCAGGCAATGGGCAGGCAGATGAAAATCAACTGAAACCAATCTGGAAAATACCTTACCATCTCTAATCTTACCCTGCAGCTTGGAAAATACACTTTGAAGCTTCTCAGAGTTATGTGGGAATGGCCTTGGGAAACAGTGTAAAGAGAGTGCACCCAAGAGAATTGCTAGATAAAGGGCAAAGTAGACCATAACAAAAATATGGGCAGGGCAAGAGACTCAAAAGAGAACCTCCCTAGTTTCTTGAGAACTCTCAAAAAGATAGGGAGGCAGATATACTTTCAAACTTTCAAACAAAGATTCTATTAATGTAACCTAACAATAAAGTAGAATTAGTTCATCCGACTGCATTTTTCTGTCCAGAATACCTTGCAAGAATGATAGTTGGGGGGGGGGGATCAGACCGAACACTTAAAAATACACAATAAGGAATCTTATTATATAGTATTCAGTGATTGTGCAAAAAGTTTCACACAAACTCACTAACATATGCACAAGTCATGATCAAGAACTTCTGTCTGATTTCTGAGTGACTGATTTTCTAATTATAGCTAGGAAGGTCTTCTGAATAATTCTTTTTTCCTCAGACATAGAAGGAACTGCAGAGAGGAGAAAGGACAAAGAAAGAAAAAGTGCAGAAGCTGCCCAAACAGTATTTCAAGGCTCCTTGAAAGTTGCTATTGACTCCCAATTATATCTATTTTTAAGGTTGAGGATAAGGTAAAATGATAGGGTATTGCTATGACAAATATGAATTGTATGTTATTTCAAAATAACTATCTTAAAACACGGAGTGGTTTTAAAAAAAATGTAAAGATGGGCTAAGGTACAATTGTGGACAATTTCTGTGATTAAGATGAAAGGTTTAACCTATTTTTTGTTGTTGTTTCAGACAATGTCTCTTTTGACAACTGATATACCATTTAAAAAATGGCAGAAGGATATAACTCAATTTGTACGGCAGGAGAAAAAACTTCATGTTAAATAAAATGTATTACATGATGCAAAGGAAAGAGAAAGATTGGGGAAACCAGATTCATTTAACAACTGCAGTGATTTGCTTAACAACTGTGGCAAAAAGGTTGTAAAATGGGCAAAGCTCTCTTAACAACTTGCTTTG
The DNA here is from genome assembly GCA_004320025.1 of Laticauda laticaudata. Lineage (NCBI taxonomy): Eukaryota > Metazoa > Chordata > Lepidosauria > Squamata > Elapidae > Laticauda > Laticauda laticaudata. The sequence continues at coordinate 54,160 of BHFT01005912.1, forward strand.
CTTAGCAACATAGATTTTGGGCTCAATTGTGGTGATATATTGAGAATTACCTGTAAAGGGTTACTGGGTTAGAAGGACAGGATCTGAGATTGGGAAGGCATGGATATTCTCTATGGTAAGATAAAACCAAGGTTAATACAGGTTTCAAAAATCATATCAGGAGAGCCATTCTTACTGTATGAAACAAATGTAATGTGCCTGAAAACACCTTTGTGATTCTCAGCAGAAGAAGAGGAAGCCTGTGTCATCTTCTGCCAGCCCTGGCAAGAAGGACAGGGCCACCATCCCACCCCCTGGCACTCTGCTTCTGCTGGGGCTTCTGCTGCTCGGACTGACTCTGCTGGTGCTGGGCTTCTGCTGGGGCTTACTCTGCTGGCGCTGCTCCTGGTGCTGGTGCTTCTGCTGGTGCTTACTCTGCTGGAGCTGCTCCTGTGCCGGTGCTTCTGCTTGTGCTAACTCTGCTGGTGCTCCTCCTGGTCCTGCTGGTGCTCCTGGTCCTGCTGGTGCTGCTGGTGCTTACTCTGTTGCTGCTGATCCTGGTGCTGCTGGTGCTGCTTTTGCTGCTGGTGTTGTTGTTGCTGCGGGTGTGTGGAGCAGCCCCTAGAACCTCGAAGGCCCCTCTGATGAGAGGCCCAGAAGGCCTGCCAGAGGGAGGAAGAGGCATACGTGAGATAGGGAGAGGAGGCAATACTCAATCGAAGAGGAACATGAGGATGAGGTGCTCGAATGACTGAGGAGAATAGTATCTCTGGCGGAAGGGACACAGGCTCTATCGAGACACCAAGAGGAAGCAGGCGGCTTGGAGAGAGAAGGCGGGAGAGCCTGGGCTACACTTCGGAGGTCCTCCTCGGCTGGTGGAAGCACATGCACACCTGGTACGGGAAGCTGTACCTCAAGAAATCTGGCCAGGCCGTGGTCAAGCTCACCGACCGGGAGACCTACGTGATGGCCAAGTGCAGCTTCTTGGGAGGGTGAGGTCCGCCACCGAGGAGCACCCCTCTCACAACCCTCTCTCTCAGGCAGCCCGCAGAGAGCCAGTCCTCTTCTGGCCAAGAGTCAGCTCCTGTGTCCAGGCAGGCATCTGTGGAGCATCCCACAACGGAGACGTCCCGACAGCTGCACTCCCCGTGGCAGGCGCGTGGAGGACCCCGATGCAATGGGAGCAAAGAGAGGGCACTTCCACCAGAGACCAACCCACCCCCACCCCCAGCTCCACCTCCACAGAAGCAGAGCAGAGAGCCAGACTGGAGGGCAGAGCCACACTGTCCTGCTGGAGTCAGGGACACCATCAAAAGCACGTAGATCTCCTCTCTCAGCTGGTACACACCAACATACCATCCTCAAACCGCAAGCCCTTCCTCACCTACGACAACCAGACCCTCATGTCCGAATCACAGTACCATGTGATAAAGGAGAGGATCACTGGTCTTCTGCACAACCCTCCAGGCCCAGCTGAACCTGCTCCAACCCAGTCCAGGTCTGCTCCTCCACCCCAGGTGATGTCACAGCCTTCCAAGGCTTTCACAGGCCCTCACCTACCAAGGCTACAGCTACCAAGAGTTCCAGCAGCACAGGCAGCCCTTCCCAGTCCAGGCACAGGTTTCATCGCACGCCACAGATGCCACCCACGCCACAGATGCCACCCACGCCACAGATTGCCACCACACCTCACCTCGCTCAGCTGCAGACCAGACAGCCCCACTACACTCCTCCTTCCTCCACCCCACAGTCAAGCCCGGCCTCAGAACATCTGTCATCGGTCTTGGGACTGACACCCCATGTCATGGAGGAAGACTATCAACATCACAGGACTGAGCCAGCTCTCTGAGAGCTTCCTCCACACACCATCTCCCTGTTGTCCTTTCAGGGCCAGCACCCCAATGGAGCCTCAGACCAGCACTCCGGCAGCAGCCACCTCCACAGCACCTGGACCCTTCACCCTGAGACTATGGGCACGTCTCAGAGTGACTGAGAAGAGTGCCAGAGATTGGGTTGCTACCTGTTGACTTTATCTTTACTTGGGATACTTACTTGGTCATTTTGTTTTACAGTTTGTTATTAATAAAGTTTATCTTTGCTTCAACACTTGGTTCAGTTCTTTTATTAAATAAAGTCTTGGTGGAAACTTTTAGAAATGGTTTAAGCCTTTGCATTCTTGTAGGATGGGTAAGGATAGCAGTGGATGGGCAGGGATATCTGTGGGGATGGGTAATAGCTGTGGGATGGGTTAGGATAGCAGTGGGATAGATAAGCCTCCAGTGCAAGCATAGTGGGACTGTATGGTCCACCTCCCCATGTGCCACACCTATGGCCCTTTATTTCAATAACAATGTAATCATTCATCCACACATTTCAACATAAACACAACTCTTTATTAAATGTCCTGTTCATTGTAGGGCCACTCAACATACATGGCCCAATCGCATCAGTGCGATGAGACAAGCTGAAGGAAGCATCCATTAAGCCTCTACCATCCTGTCTTGCCACTCCACTGCTCCAGCTGGGGAGTTGCATCAGTGTTTCAGGAGGTTGCGCTGCTTCTTCCCTGCACGTGAAGCTCTGTTGGGGCCTTGCACATCCACAGTGTCTATCAGGTTTCGCCCTTGCCTCCATTCCCAGGCTCCATGTCCCATTGCCTTGTTGGAGGTCCACGAGCTTGTTCTGCAACACTGTGTAGCGGGGTGCGCATGAGATTGTGCAGGATGCAGCAGCTTCCACGATTTCCTCACGTTCTCTGGGCGATGCTGCATGGTGGTGAGAAGTACCTGGAACCTGTTGGCCAGGATGCCAGAGGCGTTCTCCACCACCTGCTCTTGCCCTGGACAGCCTGTAGTTGAAGATCCTCTCTTCACAGGTGAGGCATCTGGAAGTGTACGGCTTCAATGAGTAGGTTCTGAGGGAGAAAGCGTCATCCCCCACGATGAAGTAGGGCACATCTTGTGTGCCGTTGGGCAGGGGGTCTGGATCTGGAAAGCCCATGATGAGGTTTCCGTTCCAGCCCCTCCTTGAGGTGACTGGCATTGTATACCTGGGCATCTGAAGCTGACCCGTTGCCTGAAGCATCAATGTACATTAACTTGTAGTCAGCATCGACCATGGTGAAAAGGATGATGCTGAGGAAGCCCTTGTAGTTGTGATAAGTGGACCCTGATCTGGCTGGAGCTTTGCAGGCCACGTGCTTCCCATCTATGGCTCCAACGGTGTAGGGGAAGTTCCACTTCTGATACCACTGCTCTGCAACTTTCTTCCAGCCTTCGTCAGTGGAGGCACTGGAGAGCTCCTCCAGGTATTCTTTGATGATGGCCTGCACCACTTCTCTGACCACAATGCTGACGGTGTTGTGTGGCACCCTTCCAGCCGTACTGCATGCTCCTGTACGTGGTCCTGGAGGCCAGGTGGTGCAGAGTCAGTGCCACCTTCAGTCCAGGGTCCAGGCTGGGCCGGAAGTTGGTGTTGCCTTGGTCAACCTGGTGTTCAGCCGCTCCACAACTTCGTCAAACATGGCTGGCGGCATCCTCATGAAGTTTCTGGAATGCACGAGTCTTCGTTCCTCAGTTCCACCATCAGCTTGTTATACAGTCCATACTCGGCTCTTCTCGCGATCCATCTTCGGACCCAGACACTTCTTGGATGCCTTTTCTTCACTAGAACAGGTGAAATAGCCTGTAGAGGGCTTTGCCATGTTGTAGAACAATGGCGGCTACCAAAAGGAGTGTGTGATGATCCATGTGGAGATGACTGGATGTGTGGAAGAGCAAGAGCAAGAGCAAGAGCAAGATGAAGGCTAAAGAAGTCTGCACCGCAGGGCTGCTGGACTGAAAGTGAGATCCAGGTGATTTCTCCCCCTTTTTATAGGAATAACAGGTTTTCCACTCGCGTCTCCTTTTGCATCCTCTAGGCATCCTGCAACTTCTAAAATATCCGAGATATGTCCCCTATACGAATGTTTTTTTCCTTTTAATGCTTTGTATGCGAGCTGCATCTGCTTTCATCCTTTCTACATCCATGCTACTAATGCTGCGTGTCCATTCCGTGTCCGTTTCACTTCCTCCCTGTGTCCGTTTTCCGCTGGAGCGATGCGAGTTGCGCGGATGCCTTGCGATATAGCGGCGCGTAACGGATGACGACGGATGTATAACGGATGTTCCCCGTATGTGTAGCGGATGTAGAACCGACGCGTTTTTCCGCTCAAAAAGTTTTTGCAGCTCAAAAATTTTTTGAGCGGATGAAATGTCAGTCGACGGATGCTGGACGGGTAGAGTATGAAAAACGGACGCAGTGAGTTCAGAATGGATGCATCGCGTTAACAACGGATGGCAAGTGTTTCTCTCCGTTTTACATCCTCTTTCCATCCGTTGGTGCTGTGTGACAGGGGCTTTACTCAGGTGACAACAGACAGTTTTAGAGTGAAATAAGATAAGCACACCATCAGTTCGCAGAGATCTATGATCATCATGTATGACTGACATGTTTTAAAAGCTTAAACATTTTGAATACATATAAATACGATTCAAAAAATTTTAAAGATTGTGCAATAGCAATAGCACTTAGACTTATATACCACTTCACAGTGCTTTTATAGCCCTCTCTAAGCAGTTTACAGAGCCAGCATATTATCCCACAACAATCTGGGTCCTCATGCAACTGAATTATAGGGTTGCATTGAAAGATTTCTGAATGAACATCTGCTTCCACACCTATATTGAAGGGAGAGGCACTATTTTACCCCTTCCCCTTTTAAAAAAAACTTGCCTCAGAAATTTAGTGAACTTTCCACAATGTCATAATTAGTGATAATGGGTGGGGGGGAGAGAAACTGACAAAATGTGCTGTCCCTTTCACCCACTTAGCACAAATCCCTTGCAGAAAGCCACTTTCAACCACCAATGTCTTTCTGTACATAAAAGGGATCCAATCCAAAGGATCAATACATGAATAATAAGAGGTAAAACTGTTGACTTGATAGCCTCAGATTCTATTTCCTAGGAGGGCAATCAACACAAATAAGAATTAGAAGGTCATGGCTCAGAAAGAAAAACAGAACTATTAGATAAACCAAGTAGCCAACTCTCTCATCTGCCTGCCCTCCCATAAATGGAAATGAATACATTTCAAAACACTCTTGCTTCTAAAAGCATTACTCAGTCCTGACTCAAACTATTTCCCATCTGCTGAATGTGCTGACTCCTAATTAATACAAATATATTCAGAATAAAAAACTGCAACGAAACCTGTAAGAGCCCTAAATATGAGGAAGACTGGAAAAGTATAATAAACTGAGCTGAGTCCAGATCCAGATGATTCAATGGATATGTTCTTGAGATCCCTTGATGAAAATATGAAAATGGTTTGCTTCTGCTTTCTTCTGGATTTTTTGTTTGTTTGTTTCTTTGTTTGTTTTAAATTCCCAGTCTAACTTTTCCCGGTGGATCCCTTCACTGATAACAGAGAAGTTTGTAGCTGGTTATTACATAAATTTGGGTCAGTCATTTTTTTCTCAGCCATCCCATCTCATAAGGTTGTTACTGCAGGGAAAATGGAAGGTGGGAACATTAGTATGTGCACTGCCTTGAAACTGACTGAAATGAAAGGTAGAACAAAACATTAAATCAGAAAGGGCGTTGGTACTTACCTGACATGCCCGTTCAGTAGTGGGAGGTGCTTCAGTCTCTGTATGTCTAGGCTGGGCTTAATTTGTGGAACGCTCCTCCTCCTCCACGGTACTCCTCCCTAGCGTTCCCCAGTTTTGGCGAAGATGAGATAAATAAACGCCCTCATCCTCAGTGCCCTAACAATTCGTTGGCCAAAACAGGACCCCACCAGACAGAAAAAGGGTGGGGCTGGGTGCTCTTCACAGCTGAAAGAGAACAGGCATGTCAGTTAAGTACCAACGCTCTTTCTCCCATGAGCTGTTCAGAGCATCCAGTAGTGGGACATAATAAAGCTTGGCCTGTCCTACGGGAGGGACTCTGTCTGGCTTGGAATCCCTTCTTGGTCCCTGTGGACCCGTTGCAGAACTCTTTTGCCAAAGGAGGCCTCAGCAGATGCAAACACATCTATTTTATAATGCCTAATGAATGGTGATGGAGAGGCCCAGGTTGTGGCTCAACAAATCTCGGTTATTGGTGCCTGTGTGACCCACGCTGCCGATGTTGTGGCGCTCCTCATTGAATGACAACATGACATGTTATGCCCCTGGGCACCTGCAGTGATTGAGTCTGATACGCTTTTACTATCGTGGCCCATAGCCAACGGCCTATTGTAGAAGATGAGACCTTGCATCCCTGAATGTTGGGCTGAAATGACTTTCCTGTTAGTTTTGACCACCCCTTCTGCTCCTATCTCCGAAGTCAGACCTGTCTGGATGCTGCCTTGGTTTGAATGATAGGGGTCTCTGGTATCTGGGTGAAAAGGGTCCCTGGTAAAAGGGCTGAAAGTATCCCCTCCGAAAGATCTGAGGGTTTTCAGAATCTGACTTCCGAAAAAAGGAAGGAAGAATTTTCTTTTTGTTTCGGGTTTCAATTAGTAGCAGATCAAGGGAAGGGCCAAACAGTCTGTCCCCCACAATGGATGAAGCCAGCTTGCATTTGTGCTTAAAGTCCGCTTGCCAATGTTTTAACCATAGTAAGCGTCGCGCTGTGACATGGAAAGTAATGGCCCTGGCTGAAAACTTGACTACATGATAAGTTGCATCAGCTGAGAATTCAGCGGCTGCTATAAGTTTAGCAAAAGGCAGAGGATTTGATTGCCACACGTTTCTCTCCATTCTTCATTGTGGCAAGTCACCAATTACTATTTTTCTGTAATTCATGGATTCTATATCCTGTTTTGCAGCATCTTTTTTTCTTCCTCTGAGACAAAAATTCAGTGCCTTCTTCCTCTCTGAGATTCTAAATATTGTCTTCCAAGTTTGTTTCTTCTCTGTGTTTTCCTTTTGGTTGTTACTCTCAACCATCCACAGATCCTAGTCTTTTGATTGCCTTCTAGTAGCACTTCTTTAAAAAAAATCGGGAAGATCTTCAATCTCCCTCAATAGCTGAAGTGCTATTAGCCATTCACAACTCTAATCCACTGATTTCTTCATGCACTGCTAGAAGCTTGTACTTATTCCAAGTATATGTTAAGTTATTTCAAGCAGCAATATAAACTTATGACAAGCAAGACTGAACTACTAAGATTTAATAACCTTTATTTTTGCTTTTTTAAGGAAGCACCAAATAAAAATGTTTTCTTCCTTCCCTCAGGTAATCCAAGTTCATAATACTGATTTAGAGGAAAAATGGGATATCCCCTTTAAACTATCCCATCAATCTCCCCTGGCAATGTTCTGTTTGCTCTTTGTGGCTACCTTACATTCCTCCTCCAAGCTCTACTTACTCTCCAGGAAACAATTACTAAGTCACTCATGAAGTCAATCAACAGCTGTTAGTATAGAATAGTGGTCCCCAACCTGTTGGGCACCAGGGACCAATTCTGTGGAGAGGTTTTTCCATGGTCCGGAGGGGGGGTGGTTTTGTGTATTGCCTGCACCTGTGTATGGAGCTTCACATGTTTGCACAGCCTCATTCCTGGCATGACGTGGCCTGGTGCCGATCCATGGACCGGGGGTTGGCAACCTCTGGTATAGAGCAGCAGTTGCCAACTGGTGGGTTGCAGCCCACTGGTGGGCTGCAAGAAAATTTTGGTGGGCCGCAGAGAAATCTCACCCCAGAACACCCCCCCAAAGCAATTAATCCAGGCTTTGCAGAAACACAAGAAACTCAGCCCACATGGCCCGTGGGAACCCTCCCCGCCCACTCACTCTTTACCCAACAAACTTGTCTGCTAAGTTGCTATTTTTCCTTTTTCTGACCATCATCTGTTCTGCTGTGCCAGGACATTTAGATTAGCTAGAAGCAGGAAATGGTTGGATTTCTTGCTTTCTAGCTAAGCACAGCTGAACCTCCCTTAAAACTGAAGGTTTGCTTGCAAGCAAATTCAGTGCAGACTCACGGCAAGCAAATTTGAGAGACTGAGCTAGCCGATGGCAGATAGATGTATCACTGAATGATTCTGTGATCAACTCAATCTGCCTGCTTTGCCTGATTTTGGATAAAAATTGCTTTTATAAAATAAAAAATTCAATATTTACATATATGTTGTATTGCGANAGATTTCTGAATGATTCTGTGATTCTGTGAGCAACTCAATCTGCCTGCCTGCTTTGCCTGATTTTGGGTAAAAGTTGTGCTTTTTTTCTAAAAAAAAATCATTATTTATATAAATATTTATAATATTTAAATAAAAGCCATGCCCAGCCAGTCACATGACCACCCAGCCACACCCACAAATTAGGCCACACCCACAGAACCAGGTAGTGGTCCCTGGGATCTAAAATTATGAGTTTGGTGGTCCCTGAGGTCCAAAAGATTGGCGACCCCTGGTATAGAGAACTTGCAACAAGCAGCTCTTCAGATGTCCTCATAGCTACCATGCAATACCCTTCTGGTCAGAATGCTTTCCTCTTTCTTCTTCCTATCTTCCTATTCATTTTTCCTGCTTACAAATGAGGGTAACACACTGAAAATATTACATATTAATTAGTGTTCAAGCCCAATAAACTGGAATGAATTCTGATCAATAGCATCTTTTGCGTGCTCATGTATTAACTTTTTCCTAAATCAAGGTACATAAATGCAATAAAGCTGACTCACAACTTTCATATTATTTTAATTAATAGCTCAAAACTGACAAGCCTAGGCATATTGCAGCTCAGTGGAATGACATATGTTTTGTATTTCACAGGTTTGGACAGTCATTTCAAGTCTCCACAGCTGTAATAAATTATGATGGTAGCATAAGTAAAATTCTTATGCCCCTAGGAATATATTAGAGGTGGGCTTCAGATTCAAGTGCAAAAAAGATACATTAGAGTGTGTTGGGAGCACAGTGTGTGTGGTACCTGCAAGTCTTCCACAAAGTTGCAAATTTGCCTGGGATAGGTGGATGTGTGCTACAACTGTTGCATGATCCTGTGCCAAAAATAGCAAAACTGTGCTTTTGGAATAAAACTTGAAGCAAAGTTTATGTACTGTCGAGATTAATCAAAGGCTTTACATATGATGCTTGAAACAATTAAACATGCACACATGCCAGCTACTCCCTTCTATGCAGGCATCCAAATTTTCTCCAAGTTTTTTTTTTTTTAACAAATTTTATTCAGTTCTTCACATTAAAAACAAAAATCTCTTTTTAGTGGACAACATATTTCTGGGTCATCACCTTTACATACAAATATGACAGGCAATTTATACATTCAAATATCTGCATACTTATTCTATTATTACCTTTTCCATTCCATTTTTCAGTAAGGAGAGAAACAAACATTTATTAATTCTAGCCTCTTTCATTAATCTCAGTTGAAACATCTTTTTGTTTCATTTCAATTATTTCAAATATAATCCTTTAATATGTATTTTTAAAATAAAGATAAACAATATTTGTTTGCCTAATAATAATAATAGGTTACCAAATGTCTCTCCTTGCTTTTTAAATAGTCTATATTAACTTGTTAATTTAGTTGGTTCTTTAGTCTGTCATATTTCCTTTCCATTACACATTCTTTTTATAAATTCTAATTAGTACAAATTTTTAACACTAAAGAAGAAAAACAAGTATAGGTTTTCCCCCTTTTGCTGCTTTGAGTGGACACCTCAATGAATTAAAATATACCTTATTCCCTCATCTTGATTCCCAATAAACCATTACTTTTAAGAAGTTACAATAACAGTCATTACATCTTTTCATTTGGATTCCACAGCATATTTTCCCTCTTTGATTTTTAATAAGTTATCAGTGTCTATATTACTCTACTTTCTAAATATTTTTAATTGCAGAAATATTATTACCCCTTTGTCACCCTGCAGAATCCCCTTTTTAATTCATCAACCATTTCTCTGAAAAAAAACAATTTCTTTTCACATTTTACTATTTCCCGTATTTCTTTAATTTCATGCACCTTTGTTTTCTTACTGCTTCTCCCTCCCCCTCTTTTTCCCCATATCTTTTTCTCATTCCAGATTATATTCCCTCTCTTTCTTTAATATCTCCTTTCCCCTTTTTCTGCTGGGTCTTTATCTGCCTTTCCTGAACTTCACAGTATTCATTCTTTGATTGCCTTCTTAAATCTCAACTTTTTAAGCCTTCCTTCTTTATCCTTCTTTGTAGTGTTCTTATGTGTTAATTGTTTTTTTAAAATGTCTTCTCCTTGAATCGAACTCCTTCCTCCTCTGAAGCTCTTCTTCTTTGTTTCTTCAATTGCCAATTTCCACTTTTTCTACACACAGAGCAAAAGTGAATTCCGCCTCTTTCCTGTAGTAATTTCTCATATTTTTTAAAGTTTCCATTTTTAAATTCCAAAGAGATATCATCATTACACACTCTTGTATATTTTAATCGTTAAAGTCCACAAAAAACCCCCACTTTACTTTCCTTCTTTCTTCTTTCAAATTTTCTAAAGTTCTTCAGTTATTTCCAGCCCTGGGTCTATAACCAAAAACATCAATCAAACCCACAGTCAGTCTTTTCCTTGCTTTTCCTTTATTTCTGGTTTCTGCTTTCACTTCTAAGATTCTTAACTTTGTTTCAATATTTCTTCAAAAGTTATATCACGACAGTTTCATTCAGAAAACAGGGATGCTTTCCGTTTTGTTTGAGCTCAAGTTTTTTGTTTCAAAAGGTGGCATTTTTCCATGATAAACAAAATCTTCACCTTTTTCCATCTATTTTTTTTAAATTTTAAGGGTTTTTTTCGCACCTCAATTATTCCCGCACAATCCAGTCTCCAATTTTTTGTAAAACTTTTATTATTTATTTTTTGACCAATCTTAAATCCAGCTTTATTTTTAATGCCTGTTTTATTCCAAATATTTTTAAGTTTCTGAAATTTCTTCCTTTCCCCGGTTTCGAAACCCTGCTTAGCTGTCAAAAATATTTTTATTTTTTTTTTCCTGTTTCCTTTGTCATTTTCGCCAATCACTTTTCTTTTCTTAAAAATTCCTTATTACCGTTAATCACCGCCTCATCCATCTTCGGAAAAAAGCACCCCCAGGGAATGCCTCCCTCAACCTGGCTTGCGGCTTCCCCTTACTCCACCGCCTCTCCAAGGCAGCTTTAGCCCCTAATCATAATGATTGGGGCTCTCCAACGAAAGAGCACGGACCATAGCCGCAGAGTGTCGCAATCTGTAGACGCTCCGCCTTCTTCTGTCCCTAAACTTCTTAAGAATCCAAGACTCATCTGTCACCATTATTTTTAATGATTTTATTCCAAATAATTTTAGCTGATAATAAGAGGGAATATAGCTTAAGCAACTCTGACATCAACAGAAAAATGCTGCAATCTTTGCTGGAATGGTACAAAACTAAGCTTAAATTCTTTTCTCCCAAGAAATTCAAATGCAGGTCAAAAAGTTCTTATGTTTTGAATGAGCCAGATAAAAGCAACAATGTTGAAATAAACTAGACATTTCTTTTAAGGAATGAATAAGACAAGCAAATTCCATTTCCAACTAAATGAATTCTAGAATTATAAGCAATTTTGATATTGTTTCCTCCTATGGTAAAGGATTCTATTAAGCAGAATGAAACTTCTTTCAAGTCTTGAAATATGTATTCTGTTATTTATGAACTACTTACTATTCTGTCCATTAATTTGCTTTGTATGCTATCTTCAGGGGCCATCTGCAAAACAGCACTTTTTTTTTTTTTGAGAAACAGGCCATGTCACTAATCTCATTGCATTTTTACCATATTTCATCTGCCCATATTCCCATTCATTTTGGCATATTTATTTTAATGTTATTCTTCCATTCTTAATTACCAAAGCTTAAAAAGATAATTCATGTAATTTTAGGAATTACTGAAGCATAGCTTCCAGGGAGATTGGCCTTTTTTTTTAAATTTTAGGCAATAGGTTAGAAACATTCTATCCTACAGAGCCATATTTTATTCTGTGTTGCTCCTTCTTTAAGGCCATAGCTTTACTTGCTTCTATTCAGAAATTAACTATTGTGTTTCTGTAATCCTTTTACTGGAAGGGAAGGAGATTCTGCACCTTTATTAATGAAACCCTGTAAAAAAAAATAGTTTGGGGGTGGGAGTACCCCATTCCAAGAGATTCAGACAATGAAAAAAATAAAGGGGGGGGGACCCGATTTAGCTGTCAGATAATCAATCAAAGCCCAGAAAAATAAATTGCTAAGGAGATAATTTATAGCTCTCATCATTTTGTTTTTAAAGAGGACAAGGGAATCTCCTTTTTTCTGTTTTGTCTTTCATAAAAAAGAATAGGAGCTGGCTGGCTGAAAGCAGGTTAAGAAAAGCAGTCCAAATTCTTAGAAATCCAGGTTGAGAACAGGAAATTAAACACTTGGTATCAGTGAATACTAGATAAAGTATGGTTGTGTTTTTATTTTGCTTTATTTTATAGACAAAGAATTGGGTTGTTGTGTCTCTCTATTCTCTGTCTCTCACTATCTCTCTCTGTGCATGGAGAGAGAGATTTTAGGCTGACATAACAGATAATAACTGAAATCAATTATACAGAAAATTTTGGTGTTTTTTTCCATTCTCCTTTTGTATCTTTGAACTTCTTTCTCGCTCTTTCAAGCTTGACATATATAATAAAGAGGCAAATTCTTATAGAAAAATGCCATTCATTCTGGAGAACGGGACCAATGGAAAGCGGGACCAATGGAAAGCATCTAGTCAGTTACTAAAGAATGCAAAATTGCCTCTAGCTTTCCTCCCAATTAATGGAGAGAAGGATCTCTCTGGAGAAAAATATCTGGGGACGATGTTACAGAATTGATGTTTCCCAGGAATTGCAGTAGGGTTGTAAATAAAGGGCTAAGAGATTTTCTTGTGGGATCCCGTGGGGCAAAGCTCACCTTTTCTTATCTATGTATTCAGGTTAATAAGCTGTTACAAAGAGGAAAAGTATACCCAAAGCTACTGATTGCAGCTTTAATATACAAAGTAATTCTGTGATATTTAGGCACAAGCAAATTTACCTGAATTCACTGGGTGAAAAAGCATGTATAGGACTTCAGTTTGAAACTGAACAATATATATACAAAGATCCCAATGAAACAGGAACTAAGGAGTACAGATTTTACAGCTACTGAACATAAACAGATTAAAATACAACCCTCTCACTGCACGACTGTCATTTTTAGTATGCTTTGTAATTAATTAATTCAAAGGTCTAACTCAGGAATCAAAGATATGGCATTTTCTATCCATTCCTCAGAAATAAAAGAAAACATAAGATGGAAGCATAAAATACAATATCACTTCCATTTTGAATATTGTATGTACTTTGGTATGACATCATGGTATAACAATACATTGATATTGTTTTAACTTGAAGGCTCTAAATATGATTTATTAGGTATAAACAGTATGTTAGTGCTCTCTTTGTGTGTATGTGTAGGCAGCTAGGTAGGTAGCTAGGGGTATGTGTGTGTGCATATGCATACATATGTTCAGGGATATTACTCTTATATTTATATTATTCACTAAAATCATATGCAATGATCTCAAAATAATATAAACTCTAGAGAAAAGTGAAATCCAACAAATATTTGCAAATGTCTAAAAAGCGTGATCTCATTAAAATAAGAGAAAAGTCAGTGCAGTAACAGAAAATCTAAGCCATCATTCAAAACAGAAATCATTCATTCAGAAAAATAATTAAAAATCCTTTCATTTCTGAACATGCTAGACTACTGGGGTTTTAAATGACATACAGGAAAATCTTTAAGAAACATTCTCATCTCTTGCAAATCAAAGAGCTAGCTATTCAAGATTTTTTATTTTGAATTATCAAAAAGATCAACTGGATTTGAAGATGTCTTATCTTGTTAACACTGGATGTTTACTTTGAACAATATATAATTTAAGATCAAACGGTTTAAAGATCTAGGCATTTAGAACAAACTGTACTAGCAGATGAGAAAGGGAACAATACAACAGAAAGAAACCATTTTAATCAGCAATACTACTTTTACTAAAGATAGGAAATTACTAAAATCATGGAGCTAATGACTAAGGGCAGCAAAAAGATGTTTGGAAAAGGAGTTTAGATGAGCAGAATAAGGGAGAAGAGACTGCTGAATGAATACTACCATGTACTTTATTTATTTATTTATTATTTATTATTTTCTATGTCAGTCAATGACTTTGGGCAGCTTACAATTAAAAAATATACTGCAATTAAAACAATAAGAACATTTTAAAACAAAAATTATTTTGAAAATCCAAAATTAATATTTTTGGCAGTTGAGATACTTGGCCCATTAACAATAAAGCCAGAAAAAGGGCCTTGGTACTTACCTGACATACCCATTCTCTTTGAGCTGTGAAGAGCACCTAGTAGTGGGAGGTGCTTCAGTCTCTGCATTTGTAGGCTGGGCTTAAATTGTGGAACGTTGCTCCTCCTCCATGGGACTCCTCAGCGTTCCCCAGTTTTGGCGAAGACGAGAGAAATAAAGACCCTGATTCTTGTTGCCCTAACAATTTGTTGGCCGAAACCTGACCCCACCAGATGGAAAAAAACAAAAGGGTGGGGCTGGATGCTCTTCACAGCTCAAAGAGAATGGGCGTGTCAGGTAAGTACCAATGTCCTTTCTCCCATGAGCATTCAGAGCATCCAGTAGTGGGAAATACCAAAGCTTGGCCTGTCCCACGGAAGGGACTCCGTCTGGCCTGGAATCTCCTCCTGGTCCCTGTGGATCCATTGCAGAACTCTTCTGCCGAAGGAAGCCTCAGCAGATGCAAACACATCAATTTTATAATGTCTAATGAATGGCGATGGGGTCGAAAAGTCACAGCTCGACAAATTTCAGTTATTGGTGCCTGTGTGGCCCACGCTGCCGATGTAGTGGCACTCCTTGTTGAATGAGCTGTAATGCCACTGGGCACCTCCAGGGATTGAGTCCGATACACTTTCACTATTGCGGCCCATAACCAACAGCCTATCGTAGCGGGTGAGACTTTGGTTCCCTGAGTATTGGACTGAAAGGACACATATAAGGCCTCCGTTTTTCTGAATGGCGCAGTACGATTGATGTAATTTTGTAATGCCCGTTTCACATCAAGCCTATGCCATTTCCACTCCATCTCTTGTGATGGTCTGGGGAAAAAATTAGGAAGAATCAGTTCTTGTGCCCTATGAAAGGCCGAGTTGACTTTGGGGATGAATGTGGGATCAGGACGAAGGACCACCCTGTTGGCATGAAAAACACAAAGGTCTTGTCTGATAGACAAGGCTGCAATCTCCGAAACACGACGAGCAGAAGTGATCGCTACAAGAAAAACTACTTTGTACATTAGGAATTGGAGGGTTTGACATTTTCAAGGGTTCGAAAGGGCCTTTAGTGAGTGTGATAAGGACCTTGTTAAGGTCCCAGGTGGATTAACGGTGCACCACTGGAGGACGTAAATTAGTGGCTCCTCAGAAGAAGGACCGTATGCGTGAGTGATGGGAAAGAGAATTTAAGCCTTCACAGGTGAGAACTGATGCCAAGGCCACCACCTGTCTTCTCAACGTATTAGGTGATAGCCCCTTGTCAAATCCCNCACAGAAGGAGAGGTGGGATCAATTTGACACCTGGTGCACCATTTACAGAAGATGGACCATGTGGCATTGTAAATGCGTGTTGTTGATGGGCATCTGGTAGCTAAGATAGTGGCGATAGCTCTGTTGGAGAGGTTTTTGCTCTCCAAACCACTCCTCTCAACCTCCAGACGGTCAGCTGCAACCAATGAGGGTCCGGATGTTGAAGGGGCCCTCAGTTAGGGAAATCCTGTCTGGCGGGATTTTGCAAGGGGGTGATACGGAAAGGCTGCAGAGGTCTGCAAACCATGGCCATCTGGGCCAGTAAGGAGCTACTAAAAGTAGTTCCGCCCTCTTGTCGAGTAATTTCTGGATGACCTTGGAAACCAGTGGCAGTGGAGGGAATGCATACAGGAGCCCCAGGGACCAACGACAGTGGAAGGAGTTGAAATTCTCTGCCCCTTGCGATTTTCCAAGGTACCTGGAAAAAATATCGGGAGCTGAGTGTTGAGGGAGGAAGTAAACAGGTCCACCACCAGCTGACCAAATGTCCTGATCATTTGTTGAAATACGGAGGAATGGAGGCACCACTCCGAGGGATCGATGGTGGCCCTGCTCAGCCAGTCTGACTGTGTGTTACACAGACCTGAAATGTGCTCTACTCTGATGGAAAGGAGGTTGTTCTCCGCCCAATGACACAGACGCTCTGCGTCCCGCATTAGCTGTTTCGATTGTGTGCCCTCCTGTTTGTTTATGTGAGCTTTGGCTGTTACGTTGTCGGTCAGTATCTGTATGTGCTGATCACGTACCTAGGGAAGGAAGCTACGGAGAGCCAGATGTACTGCATGAAACTCCAGCCAATTTATGCTGCACGACTGTTCTATATCGGACCAGCGACCTTGGGTTGCAAGCCACTGCATGTGAGCTCCCCATCCGAACAGACTGGCATTGGTGGTGATGGTGAGACTTTGTGGCTCCTTGAAGAAACAGCCTCTGTTGATGAGTGGTCTGGCCCACCAGAGGAGGGATGTGAGAACCTTCGGTGGCACCCTGACCTTGTGTTTGGAGTTGCTTCAGCCGGAGACTGGTACGGCAGCAGGAACCACTGGAGGGATCTAGAGTGTAAGCGGGCCCAAGGTATGATAGAAATACATGAGATCATTTTGCCTAACCCTCTTAATAACCCTGATATCCTTCACTAACTGCTGGATGCTATTTAGTCTATCTGGTGACAGTAAACCTTGCCTTTCTCGGTATCTATGACCGCCCCCGAATGGATTAGCCGAGTCAATGGCATTAACTGACTCTTCTTCCAATTTATTGAGAAGCCATGGTCTTGTAGGGCTTATACTGTGTATTGCGTGCCCCTGACTGCTTGATGGACTGAAGGTGATAAAATCAAGGTATCATCAAGATAACACTGGAGTCATATGGGAATGTCTCTGAGATGAGCCGCTAGTGCTGCGAGAACCTTCGTGAAGGTCTGACAGGCAGAAGCTAGACCGAAAGGGAGAGCCACATAGTCAAAATGGTGGTTATTAAAGCAGAATCTCAGAAATTTACAGTGGGAAGGCCGAATAGCAATGTGCAGGTATGCCGCCGGTCAAATCTATGGACGTGAGGACGTGCCCTTTCCTGATGCCCAGTAATATTGATTAGAGGGTATGCATTTTGAACTTGCGATATACTAAGAAACGTTGAGACGCTTCAGGTCTAATATCACTCTCCATCCCCCGAACTTTTGGGCACCACGAAAAGGTGTGAATAAAACCCTCACCCTTGTTGATTGGAGGCTTTGACCCTAATTCAGACTCTTCCATTTGGTTAATTTGATCCACTTCCTCCTCTTCCTCCTCCTCCT
Organism: Laticauda laticaudata; assembly: GCA_004320025.1. Lineage (NCBI taxonomy): Eukaryota > Metazoa > Chordata > Lepidosauria > Squamata > Elapidae > Laticauda > Laticauda laticaudata. The sequence continues at coordinate 71,618 of BHFT01005912.1, forward strand.
CCACTAGGAGGGGGTTCTCCCCCTGTAAAGGTACCTGGGAGTGGTGCTGTTCCGAACTGGGAAATGGCCTCAGCGATTGGGACTCGTGATCGGTGATCACAGGGTATTGCTTGGCCATGATGGTGTGTTGAAGTCCCACAGCGATTCCCAGGCAAATTGCCAGCTCTATCCAGGCTTTCATCCTTTCTGGGACTTCCTCAATGAGACTATCGCCTTGATGAAGGCGAGCAGCCGTTGGAGTGAATGTGGCCTCAGGAGCCCTTCACGTGGTCGGTGTCCCAGGCACTTGGGCCTGTTGGCCTTGGGGAGCTAAACTGCACCTGGATGATAGGGAGAGATCTAGGGGGGAGGAGGATGTGAAGAAACAGGTGGACTGGAGGGGGGAAAGTGATGAGGTACAATCTGCGTCTCCCGAGCGCGCTTGTTTATCTCCTTTTGCAAGGCTTTGTGGCGCCTTAAGGCGTCCCTTTCTGAGGCCTTAGAAATCCCTTTAGCCTGACTGGGTTTGTGGTGGGATTTGGCTTTTGCCTTTAAGGATGGTTTCTGAGGGGTGCTACCATCTGCCATTTTGATTCAAATTAGAATTGCAATATGTCCGGTAGAAGATACAGAAAAGGCGGTTGGCATGCCCAGGGACCTCATCTGAGTCAAGACCGGTTGCCCTGATAATGAGCTCCTTGCCCCCCTTTTTTGTGTAAAATGAGTCCTATCTCAGTAAAATATTTTATTGAAATTAAAATATTATACTGCAAGATGATGTATTATTATTATTATTATTATTATTATTATATTATGATTATTTTAATCATTGCTCTTGAAAGTACTAATATATAGAGTTACACCATATAGTAAAAAAGGCCAAAACAGTCAAATTGCGAACGTCTAAGGCCCGGCTTGATGATTGAAGGGGCCTTCAACAGCTTCCCTGCACAGGCTGACACAGGCCTGGGTGCTTGCTGTTGTGCCGCTGAGATAATGAGGCAGTGAGGGTTGAGCCAACAATTCTCAAACGTAATAAATATCCTCAAATGCAGACAAGCCAAGACGAAGGTATAATTGTTCCCAGAATTTTAAAGGGAACCTGCTGCTCCGAGCAGAACTACGTCACACAGCACAAGAAATTTCAAGCAGGCGCGCAGCCACGAGGTTTTGACAGTTCAAAATGGCCTCCGGCCGTTAAAGTATTTGCGTGCTTCTCAAAGCGGCAACTTCCCGCCCTGTAGACGAAATGGCCGGAGATGTATCTTAAGCTAATGATGGGAGATAATGGAAGATATCACAAGTTCAAAAATTTCCACGTCAAATAAGGCGTTCGGAAAGGGGGAAGAGCGATACGACTCAGGGTTTGTTTGTTTTTTGAGCAACAGCTCACACCAGTAAGGGAATAAGCAAACGAGAACATGCTGTGGCAATCAAACAGGCAGAGGTAAAAAAAACAGCTGTGGAGAGGTGTTGCGGAGCAGCTCCAAAGCCTCTTGCCTTTTTTTTTTTAATGACACAATCGGTGCTTCCCTTAAACAAACGCCTCAGACTAAAATTCAAGTTGGAATAGAAGGCTCGAGACAACTGAATACAATCAAACCTGCTGATCACAGAATAATCTTTCCTGTTTCAGTCAAGGAACAATCAAGCACTGCCTATCTCTCACGAGGCTGAGCTAAAACTGGGGAACGCTGAGGAGGAGTCCTGTGGAAGAGAAGGAGTGTTCCACAATTTAAGCCCAGCCTACAAATGCAGAGACTGAAGCACGTCCCACTACTGGATGCTCTGAACAGCTCATGGGAGAACTTGCTAGACCTTCACAAGGTAAGTGAGTCTCCACAGCCCCAGTGCCTGTGGAGACCCAGTGGGGAAGGAATAGGCAGGGAAATGTTGCTGTGCCTCTATGGTCGTTCATAAAGGTAAATGACTGCCGTGGTGCTGCAACATTTGTTAACTTGGAACTGTGTCACAAGTATTTTGGGTAATCATGCAACTTCAAAAGGTGACTGAATGAACTGTCGTAACTCAAGGATCACTTGTATTTAACTTCTATTGTTCTTTAAATATAGTAAACATTTCCTATTGACCTTTTTTTACATGACCTACTACTACTTAATATGTAATGACACAATTTACTAATCCTAGATATAGCTGTTCCACAAACATTGAGTGCATATTAATTAGTTATTAGCAACCCCATCACCTATCTACCCATATTATCTATTGTGATTGAATTTATCTATTATTTATAATTTCACTTCTGTGGTAAAAATCATAGGTTTATGTTATCTAAAATCTTAATTTCCAGTTGTGTCCAATGCACCAGTTTGTATAGCAGTCCTCAATAATGGATCAGAAATTCCACTGCTAAAGTGGTTGTAAAGTAAAACATTACATGATAGCACCCCATTTAAAATGTCAGTTATGGCTGTGTGTGAGTATAGGGAAGTCCAGGAAGTAAGGCCCTGGTGGATGCATGCTATATGTGAGAGGAGAGATGCAGAGGAAAGAGGATAAACCTAGAAAAACCTAGAAAGAGGATAAACCTAGAAAAACCTAGAACTACGCTGCCTTCGGCACGATCTAAGTATAGTATATAAAATTATATATTGCAATGTCTTACCAGTCAATGAATACTTCAGATTCAACCATAACAATACAAGAGCACACAATAGATACAAACTCAAGGTAAACCGCACCAAACTTGATTGCAGGAAATACGACTTCAGCAACAGAGTGGTCAATGTCTGGAATACTACACCTGACTCTGTGGTTTCTTCCGCAAATCCCAAAAACTTTAACCATAGACTTACTATTGACCTCACCCCTTTCCTAATAGGTCTGTAGGGGGCATGCATAAGCACACCAATGTGCCTACCGTCCCTGTCCTATTGTTTCTTTTTATTTTTCTTATATGTATCCATTTCATGTATCCATAACTATGTTTATACTTATACCTGTTATCTTATATTTGCTTGACAAAATAAATAAATAAATAAATAAATTAAATAAATAAATAAATAAATAAAATGATGCATGTGTGCATGCGTGCAAACCTAAAGAAGCACAGGAAAGAGGGTACAGAGTACGTGCATGGTACAGGGAGACACAGGAAGGAGGGTACATGGTACAAGTGAGAAGTTGGCAGGGAAAGTTGCAAGTAGCAATCGTGTGACCCAAGAAAAATGCAACAGATAGAACTTAGAAGAACAGTCACTGGTCCTTTCATTCAGTACCATTGTTATTTCAAATTGTTGCTTTACAAATGATCATAACTCAAGGACTACCTCCACTTCTTTCAGAGAGACCAGCAATAGCATGCTAGTTGCTTTATTTAAGGCCCGATCCCACTGGCCGACGGACGCAAAACGTATGCATAAAGGACACAGCATACAAGCAAAATTTTGGGGGTGGCTCAATCCGTTGTCATCCGCTCCAAAAAATGGCGAAAATCTGCATAAACAGAATGGAAAAGAACGGACGTGGGTAGTATGTAGCAGGGATGTTAAACGGATGTTCATAGGAAGCCTA